>JAGKTI010023823.1:0-14634 GCA_018397915.1 Birgus latro
GTGTGTGTGTGTGTGTGTGTGTGTGTGAACATAATAACTCAGTTTATTTCACTTTTAACCCGCCCCGTCCCGTTTACATACGATGCACGTCACAACTTTTTTTTCATGCTGAGACTGGATGATGTCCAACGTACGTTATGCAATTGAAAGGCCCGTCATATGCACATTTTTCAAGTTTCGCTGGAGATTTTTGGTAGCCATATGTGGGAGACCTTCCTCTACCCCCAGCCAGGCAGCAACACTACCTGACCCTGTGTAACCCCCCCCCCCCTCAGGGGGTGCGCCATTTTCTCCTAACTCACCTATTAGCAGTGACCTGGCCAGTAAAGACACGTAGCACCACGGTCTCTTCGATGACGAAATTCAAAGCGATGGTGATTCCTGATGTGGAAGACAAAGATTACGTAGCACCAGAGTTAGTAAAGAGCAAAAGTAATGAGGAGGTAACGTCGCCAAGGTAGGTGCGGTATGTTGATGTGTTTGGTGAGGGAACAACGCTTATATCACCTATATTATTGTGTGAAAACCAATATACTCTTGTACTACATATAAATTCATACCAAATAAATAAATAAATACCTAACTTAAGTGGCTTGAATTAGTTACGCCTCCTAAAGTTNCAAAAGTAATGAGGAGGTAACGTCGCCAAGGTAGGTGCGGTATGTTGATGTGTTTGGTGAGGGAACAACTCTTATATCACCTATATTATTGTGTGAAAACCAATATACTCTTGTACTACATATAAATTCATACCAAATAAATAAATAAATACCTAACTTAAGTGGCTTGAATTAGTTACGCCTCCTAAAGTTCATTTTCTTTGGGGCCAGGTACCGTCATAGAGAGCAAACTAGGTGAGGGTACTCTCACCCGTAGCAGTATTTATAAGCTCAAGTGGGTGATTTCTCTGTGAATTTTCGATGTTTCTCACCGAAAGCGAAGGTTTGAGCCCCCCCCCCCACAAAAAAAAATCCAAAATTTGCTGTGTTCTGGGGGTGGGTTAGGTAAACAGTAGCCGGGTCGGGGCGGGTTAACAAAACTTCGTGGAATGAGGGTAGGACGGCAAAGACTTTGACCTAACGTTTTTTTAGAACAATGGCGCAGAGGTCAAGATAACAGGAATAAAGGTTCTTGTCCGAGCTAGATCAAACTTCGTGTAAGGGTTGAGAGCAGTGAAAGAAGTAAATAGCTTTGAGAAAAATAAATCAATGGCCTATGTTATGGGACAGGGTCAAAATTAGACCTGTGAGTCTATGTGTGATGAAAATAGCCAAATAAACTTTTTATGATCTGTCCAAAAAAAAAAAAAATGGTCGATGGGTAGAGGTTCTGCCCGGGGGGTTTACGTACAGTTTTTAGAGCAACAGGTCAAGGGTCAAGGTGAAGTAACAAGATCATCCTAAATAGTTTCTATCCGAGTAAGACAGAATCTGGGGAAGGGCTCAGTGTCAGATGAGAGAGAAAAAAAAATTGATTCCGAAGACAATAGAGTAAATGCCAATGACACAGGGAGAGGTCAAATGTAAAAAGTCACATAGCAAGATCAACCTGAACAGTTTCTGTTCGATTTTCACCGAACATTGTGGAAGAGTTCAGGGTCAAGCAGGGACTAAGAGATTTGATTCTTTAAACAATCCATCAAAGGTCTGCACCACAGAACAAGGTCAAATTTTCGTTAGTATTATCCAAACAATTTTGTGGGTTCAGTCAAAGTTGGCAGAAAGAATGAAGTCCAGCCGAAGGTGAATAATTAAATTTGAGACAAACATTTCAAATATGACGGTCACAGGACATGGTCAACACAATTTTGGTCCAGTTCTAACCAAAGTTGAGAAATGGTTAAGGGACAAGCAAGTGTAAATTAATACAATTTTGAGAGCAGTCAGTCGAAGACCAAGGTCAAAAGACAAAGTCAAGTGTTCAGCCCCGAAAGAGCTCCTTCTTCTTATCATCGTTACTGTTGTAGTTGTTGTTGCCGTTGTTGCCCCAAGCTCATCTGAACGTGATCCCAGTGGTCCTCTTCTGCACCCCACCCTTCTTTCGGTGGATACAGATTTGACAAGCAGACGGCAATCAGATGTAGTATATAAAAACTAGGTTTTTCTGTCGACGGCGCAGATTTTGTAACACAGCATTCTCACCAACTTACTTTGTGTATTTCTCCTTGACATTGTCTTACCCATTATCCATGCAACCCATGTCCATATCGGAGTGACGGTTTTGACTCGCATAAAGGATAAATCCCTAGATGAGAATGGAAGTTTTTCCATCGCATATTGGCATCAGTGGAAGTCGGCTGGTGGTCTATCAAATGTCTTGCGCCATGGCAGCCTGGCCTCGGACTGCTTATGTCTCCAAAAGGGAAGTATGGAACTGGCTGTTACAGTTTTACAATAACATACAAGATAATGCATAATAATCGTACTGAATGGGTTAACAACCTTCAATGTCATGGCGTCTGGAGTGCAGGGGTGATAGGTGGAGGTAAGGGTGGCGGGGTGTGAGGAGGAGAGAATGAGAGAGGGAAAGAAGGACGGAGGGGGAAGTGGGAAGTGCAAGGGAGAGGATGGGAGATGGGAGAATTCAAAGGAAGGGGGGTGGAAAAACGTACAACGTACAAAGGAGTACAAAGGAAAGCAAACAACATCAGACTTGCTGATCCTTTCGTGACTGTTTGGTATAGGGAGGGTAATAACTAACAAAGGTAGTCTATCACCTAAAGACAAGGATAGAAAAGAAGGAAGGTTCCCCCCCCTCCACCCACCAAACCCTCCAGGTGAAGACGGCTGGAAAGTGAGATGGACCACCATGTAGCATAGAAAAGCTGTCAAGGAAATTTCATTGGAAGGAGGGAGAAGAGATTTAATTCAACACAACCTGCCTGAAAAGGAAGGTAATATTAGCTCAACATTATTTATCGATATTGTTCTGCGGGTTGTATGAGAACAGACTGTGAAAAAAAAAAAGTTATATACACTTCAGGAATGGATTATTTAAGAGTCAACATACTTAGATGAAGGTTAGAAGACAGACACTTATCCAAGCAATTTTAAAAAAGGTTAGTACTGTATCACAGTTCACTACACTGGAAGACAGCTTGTTTCATATATTTACAAGTTTGTTAATGAAATGCTTAGCGTCTTGCGACTGAAATAGTTTGCCGATAATTTTATGCCCATTACCTCTTGTATAATTTGAGTGATTAACTGCGAAGTATTTTTCGACAACCATGTTATCGTGTTCCTTGAATATTTTGAATATCTGAATTAAAACGTTTCGTAAAGTGGGTTTAGTTAAGGTAAAAATATTCAGGACTTCTAAACACTCCTCGTATGGCTTATTTCTCAATATAGTTATCATCTCTGTCACCCTTCACGGTACTCTCTCAAGTTCATCCATATTTTTTTTTCTTTTATAATTCCATGACCAGAGCCGATGCAGTACTCCATGTGTGTGCATACTAATTATACAAAGTGAGAACGATATATTTAGATTCATATTCTAAAGCTTTACCTATAAATTCAGTCAATTTATTGGCCTTTTAAATAGTCTCTGTACACTGTTTACTTAATTCTTTTTCATGGTTTGCGTTATTAAGTTGAACATTATTCATGGTATAACTGGCACTTATAGTTTTACTGCTAATGTTTAGGACTTTACTTTTAAGACTGAAGTCCATTTCCCATGTTTTGGCCCAATCAAGCAGTTGATCAAGATCTCTCTGAATTGCTTACCTCTACATTGCTGTGTCTGATCTGTTACCTGTTTTAGTATCACCGGCAAATTTAGAAATCTTACAAACTATCCCTTCATCAATATCACTTTTGTGTAATAAAGAATAGAACCTAACACTGAACCCTGTGCCACTCCACTTGCAATGACTATCCAGTTTGATTCATTTCTAATAATTACAACCTTCTATTTATTTCCAGTGAGTCAGTCATTGATCCACCTGAGCACATTGCCACTGAAACCATGCTCCTTTAACTATTGAAGGAGTCTTTTGTGTAGAGCTTTTTCAAAAGCCATTTGAAAATTGAGACAGACAATGTAACAGGTTTAGTATCACTGTACATATTTAACCCGCCATGTCCCAGCCAATATTTCACCAAAGCACCCCCCCCCCCCAACCAAGGAGATTTTCGATTTTTCTTTTTTTTTTTTGCTAAAACCTCCGCTTCTGATGAGAAACATTGGAAAAAAAAAAAAAGTGCTCGCCTGAGCTTAGAAGTGGGCTATACAGGTGATCATTTAACCTGCCCCGTCCCAACCGCTATTTTACCCAACCCACCCCCAGAACCCGACTGATTTTCAAATTCTTTTCTTGGCTCAAACCTACACTTTTGGTGAGAAACACTGAAAATTCAGCGAGAAGGCGCTCACCTGAGGTGAAAAATATCCTAAATAGGTGAGAGATCCCTCACCTGGCAACCGCTTTCTATGACGCCACGCTCCATAAAGAACGCTCCCTATGCGAGAGAAACTTAACCAAAACCACACAGCCTCGTAGATATTTATTTATTTATATGTAGTACAAGAGTATATTGCTTTTCACACAGTTATATAGGCGATATAAGCGTTGTTCTCTCACCAAGCACATAAACATATCACACTTACCTTGGCGATGTTATCTCCTCATTACTTCTGTTCATTACTAACTCTGGTGCCATGTAATCTTTGTCCTCCACATCAGGAATCACTTTTGCCTTGAATCTCATCGTCAGAGAGACCATGGTGCTACATGTCTTTACTGGCCAGGTCACTGCTAACAGGTGAGTTGCGAGCAAATGGTGCACTCCCCGATGGAGGGGGGGGATTGCACAGGGTCAGGCAGTGTCACCACCTGGCTGGGGGTAGAGGAAGGTCTCTCACATATGCCTACCAAAAATCACCTGCAAATTTTGAATAAATATGCAAACGACGGGCCTTGCAATTGACTGACATACGATCCACGTCGGTGGGTCTCAGCCTGAAAAAAAGTTGTGACGTGCATCATACGTCGGGGGGACGGGGACGGGTTAAACACCTGGTATTGCATTTTCTGGAGCTGAGCTGCGGCTGCCACGTTTTCTTTGGTAGCGGTAACTATTACAAACCACTCAGAATAGGTAGGTATTTGTTCATTTGGTACGAATTTATATGTAGTACAAGAATATACTGGTTTTCACATAATTATTTTTTTTAAATAACAGAACAGAGGAAGAAAAAACAAATGAATAAAAAAAATCCATATACCAGATTACTGGCATTTTCCACTCATAAAATGTCTGTAACAATTGGACTGGAACAGCTGTAGGTTGAAGTTTAGGGGGAAACAACTCTGGGGGAGCGAGTTCCAGAGAGATGCAGTTCGGGGAATAAAAGAATTCTGATAGGCAGATGTTCTGCAATATGGCTGAGTGACATTCCAGTCATGAGAGCTACCAGATGCCCATGTAGCACGAGGGAAGGCATGGTGAGGTGGCATAATGGATGCAACTTCGTCTGAGCATTTGCCATAAAAATATCTATAAAATAATGCAAGGGAGGCAACATTCCCTCTTACTTGTAGGGGAGGTAGTTTATTTATAATAGCAGAGTTATTAATAATTCCAACAGCTTAGTTTTGAATTTTGTTTAGTTGTTTTAATGCAACCTCTCCACATCCATTCCACAAGGGTGAGCAATATTCAGGCTGAGAGTGCACATGGCTTATAGCTAACTGCTCATCAGTGAAGTTAAGGACTCTGTACAACAATCCAAGTTTCTGTGAGGCGGTCTTACCAAGTGATCTAACATGAGAGGTCCAGCTGAGGGCATTAAACTGTTTAGTGAGACACCGAAAATTTTAATAATTTTGGAGATGGGAATATTAATATCATTGAGGTAAAAGACGAATCTGGAAATATCTGTCTATTAGTATATTGCTAGCATTAAAATGAGACAAGGTTGTTTTGTCCCCCATCCATTAATTGTAGATAAGTCTTGATTTATAGAGATGGCTGAACTGAGTTGAGAGTTAGAGATATTAGACTTTGTAAATGGGTGTTTGAGTGTGAATGAACTGTGAAGTGTTGAGTCATCTGCATAAGAATGGATGGGATTGTGGGTGACAGATAAGAGATCATTAATATGAACTAGGAACAGAGTTGATGCCAGAACTGATCCCTGTGGCATGCCAGCATTAACTGAATGCTAAGTTGGAATATACATCATCTGCTTATACTTTTATTTTTCTGTCACTGAGATATGAGGAAAGCAGAGGAACAAAAGACGTTAGTCAATAGCAAGGGAGTGTAGACAGCAGGGAATGGTGCCATACTCTGTTGAAAGCTTTAGAAATATCAAGGGCTACTGCATGAGTTTCGCCATGTTGGTCAATTGATTGGTGGATGGTATGAGTCACGAGATTGAGTATGTCAGTGGTGGATCTTTCATGGTGAAAACCGTATTGTCTATCACTAATTAAGTTGTTTGATTCAAGATGTTTAACTATGTGCTAATTAATTAAAACTTCAAATATTTTACCAAGAGATGTGACAGCTATTGGTCTGTAACCAGAGGGGTCAGAGGAACTCCATTTCTTTAGAATTGGGTGGCTATTGGTTTCTTTCCATGAATATAGGTGATACAGGTGTTGTTTCACTCACCGAACACATCAACATACCGCACCTTCCTTGGTGATGTTACCTCCTCATCACTTCTGCTTGTTTCTTCCTCTGGCACCATGTAATCTTTGTCCTGCACACTGTCATCGATTTGGGAATCACTCTCGCCTTGAATTTCGTTGTTGGAGAGACTGTGGCACGACATGTCTTTACTGGCCAGGTCACTGCTAACAGGTGAGTTGTTGAGGCAAAGGTGTGTACGGAGGGGGGTGTCACACGGGGTCAGGTCACCGCCTGGTGGCAGGTAGATGAAGGTCTCCCACTAACGCCTACCAAAAACCACCTGCAAAACTTGAAAACTGTGCAAATGACGGACCTCGGAATTGCAGAAAGTATCGGTATATCGACAGGTGTCAGCATGAAAAAGTTCTGACGTACCCATACGTTGACGGGATACAGTGGGTTACCACATCATTGAAAATGTCCAACAGTTTCGTGAGGCCTTTCCTCTAACTTTCGCTCTGTTGAACACCACCTCTCCTCCCCTAAACCTCACCTTCTCTTCCTCACTGAGACTCAGTTGTCCGAGGCAACTGACAGCAAACCCTTTTCTGTATCCTCCTACTTTCTCTACAATCATTTCAAAGCCAAAGGTGGCCGTTGTGTATATGTACGCAACGATCTATCTTGCTCTCGTGTTTCTGAACTCGATTCTTCTGAATTCTCTACTCTCTGGCTTCCGCTATCCTGTCATTCTCTGACTAAATATATCTGCGCTGTTTACTTAGCGCCTAATTCTACTGACTATCAAAATTTCTTTGACTATCTTACTTCTACGATGGAACACATTCTATCCATTTCTCCTTTCTCTGAAATCTCCATTCTAGGAGATTTCAATGTTCACCACCACCTTTGCCTCTCCTCTCCTTTCACTGATCCACCTGGTGAAGAAGGCTACATCTTTACTATACTTAATGCCCTAGAGCAGCTTGTACAGCACCTTACCCATATCCCTGACCGCCTTGGAGAGAGTTCCAACATACTTGACCTCTTCCTAACAACTAATCCTTCTGCTTACACTGTTAATCTTTTCTCTCCATTGGGATCCTGTGATCATAACCTTATTATCTTAACCTGTCCTATCGCTCCGGTACGGCCTGTGGACCCTCCAAAGAAACGCCGTCTGTGGCACTTTGGAGCTGCGGATTGGGAGGCTCTCAGGCAGTACTTCTTTGATTTTCCTTGGAATGATTATTGCTTCCATGGCCGGGAGCCATCTGAATGTGCCTTGCGCATTACGGAGGTTATTCTCATGGACATGGAAGCATACATTCCTTTCTCAAATCCTTTGACTAATGCAAGAAAGCCTTGATTTAATCACGCGTGTTCTAATGCTGTCTGCAACAAGAAGAGGGCCTATAAAAGGTACCGGAGCCAACCCACCCATGAATCACATCTTTTTCTATATTTCTGCCCGGAATCGTGCTACGTCTGTTTTTCGCTCTGCTAAAAATAATTTGATCCATGCTAAATGCTCTCAACTCTCCAACTCGAATTATTCTCGCTCCCTCTGGCACCTTACCAAAAACCTTTCTAACAACTTTACCTTATCATCCTTCCCTCCTCTTTTCTGCTCTGATGGCTCTGTAGCTATTTGTTCTACTGATAAAGCAGATCTCTTTGCCCAGACTTTCTCCTCCAATTCCACCTTAGACAATTCCGGTGCTGTTCCCCCATCACTTCCCTCCTCTGACTTCCTCTTGGCTGACATTAAAATTTCTTCAGCTGATGTATATTCTGCCATCACTGGCCTCAGTACTAACAAGGCATATGGGCCTGATGAAGTCCCTCCTGTTGTCCTCAAGAACTGTGCTTCTGTGATTACACCCTGCCTAGGTAAACTCATTCGCCTTTGTCTGTCAACTTGTACCTTTCCTCCTTTCTGGAAGTTTGCTCTCATTCAGCCAGTCCCAAAGAAGGGTGACCATTCCCAATCCTTTAACTCGTCCAATTGCTTTAGCATCCTGTGTCTCAAAAGTTTTCGAGTCAATTCTTAACAGAAAAATCTTAAAGCATCTTTCCTGTCACAACCTTCTTTCTGATCGTCAGTATGGGTTCCATCAGGGACGCTGAACTGGCAATCTTCTCACCTACCTTTCAGACTCCTGGTCATCCTCCTTTCGAGACTTTGAAAGCTTTGCCATTGCCCTTGACATCTTAAAGGCTTTCGATCGAGTCTGGCATAAATCTTTAATTTCCAAACTGCCCTTTTACAGTTTCTGTTCTTCTATCTGTGTCTTCATCTCTAGCTTCCTTTCTGGTCGTTCTATAGCCGCTGTTGTAGACGGCCATCGTTCTTCTCCTAGATCTATTAACAGTGGTGTTCCTCAGGGCTCTGTCCTATCACCAACTCTCTTCCTCTTATTCATCAATGACCTTCTAAGCTGTACTTCTAACCCTATCCACTCATACTTTGATGATTCCACCCTTCACCTTTTCATTCGGTTTCCGCAACGTCCATCTCAGCAGTTACTTCAACAAACAAGGGATGAGGCTATGGCACACCTAATATCTGACTTGGCTCGTATCTCTGATCGGGGTAAAAATAATTTTGTTGTTTTTAATGCATCAAAGACTTAGTTCTAACACCTGTCAACCTGATAAGATGTTCCACAGGATTACCCACTAATGTTTAATAATTTCCAGCTCAGTCTTCCATCATCCTTGGACATGCTTGGGGTTTCATTCACTCGGAATTTATCTTGGAAAGAACATATTACATCTCTTGTGAAATCTGCTTCCAAAAGATTAGGTGTGCTAAGCCGACTCCGAACTTTCTTTACCACTGCACAGTTGTTGACTTTGTACACAGGTTTCATTCACCCCTGTGTGGAGTACAACTCTCATATGTGGGGAGGCTTCCCATATGCAACTCTTCTCAATAGGGTGGAGTCAAATTCTTTTCATATCATTAACTCTCCTCCTGTTACTGATTCCGTTCAACCTCTGTCTCTTCGCCGCACTGTTGCATCTTTATCTCTTTTCTATCGCTGCTTCAAAGGTCGCTGTTCCTCTGAGCTGTCTGCTTGCATCCCCCCACCTCTACGACGGGCACGTAGCACCCGTCTAGCAGCAAACTCTCATCCCTTTTCTGTTCAGCTCGCTAATGCAAGAGTGAACCGTTACTCCCAGTCCTTCATTTATGCAACTGGTCAACTCTGGAACTTCTTCCTTTGTCTGTATTCCCTACTTCCTATGACCTCCAGTCTTTCAAACGCAGTGTGTCCAGGTATCTCGAAATGTACGGATCTTGATTTTGGCTCTCTTTCATATTGTTTTTGTTTTTTTCTTGGAAGGAACAGTATGCGGCCCATGGCCTTTGGTTCCTTCTTCCTTGCATAAAAAAAAAAAAGACAGAGAGAGAGATTATTCCAAAACCATGATGCAAATATCTGATGTTATTTGTTTCTAAGTGTTTCAGAACCTTGTCTCTGATAATAGTTTCAAGCAGCTTAACCCACCGAGTCCCGACCGGTTTTTTTACCCAGCCTACCCCCAGATCCCGACTGATTTTCGGCTTTTTGTTTTTTGACTGAAACCTTCGCCTTTGGTGAGAAACATCGAAAATTCATAGTGAAATCGCGATCCTGAGGTAAAAAAATGTTGATACAGGTGTCACTCAACCTTACGTTTTCCTTCTTTTTCAAGGTACCTGGCTAAGAAAACGAACTACGGAAGGGTTGACTAATTCAAGCCACTTTAAATTACATATTTATTTCATTTATTTGGTACGAATTTATGTGTAGTAAAAGTCTATAATGGTTTTCACACAATAATATAGGCGTTTATAAGAATTGTTCACTTACCCTAAACCCCAGTATATGGCACCTTCCTTTACGACATTATCACCTCATCACTTCTGTTTGTTTCTACCTCTAGCTTCTTTGTTTCTTTGTCCTCCACCTCAGGAATCACTTTCACCATGAATTTCGTCATTAGAGAGACTGTGGAGCAACATACCTTTACTGGCTAGGTTACTGCTAACAGGTGAATTGCCCAGCGTGGAGGGAGGGGGGGAAGGGGGGTTAGGAGGGGCCAGGCAGTATCCTCGCTTGACAGCAGGTAGAGGAAGGTCTCCCACATGTGCCTACCAAAAACCATCCGCGAGTGTTGAAAAATGTGCACACAATGGGCCTTGCAATTGCGTGACATACGATGAACATCGTTGGGTCTGTCCGCGGAAAAAAAGTAGCGACGTGCATCGTACGCGATGGGACTCGGCGGGTTAAAGACTGATGTCAAACTAATTCAGCTGTAATGTTCTGGTTGTTCTTTGTTGTCTTTTTTCATTTGATGGTTACGTTTGCAAGTTTCCCCTCACATGGCATCTTACTGCTCTTTAGTGATAAGTTAAATTTTTCAGATCAAAGGTTTGATATTTCATTCTGTAGACAGACATAGAGAATTTTGTTTGGCCTCAGTGTTGTCTTTTCCAGTTAGCTGATTACAAGTCATATATCACTTTCATTAACCATAATATCATTGATTATATTACTTTCTTCTACAGTATATATCTGGGGAAACTTCAGGAATTCTTTATGTATTTTCTGTTGTAAGTACTGATGCAAAGAAAGTATTAAAAATTCCCGCCATCTTCATTTCATCATCAGTATACTCTGTTATCTGTATTTAAGGGTTCGATGTTCGAATTCTTAACCTTTTGCATCTAATGTAACTGAAAAATTCTCTGGGGTGTGATTATTGATACTGGCAATGTGTACCTTAAAGTTTTCTTCTGCTTGTCTACCTACTGCCAGATGGCTTAATTCCATGACCCTCCATGTCGCCCTGTCCCCCACCATTTCGCTGCCCTTCACTCATCTCACACACCCGTCTCTCACATACCTCTCCACTCCACCCTTCCATCTCATCCTCGAACTCTCCCTCCCTCTCCCCCCATCCACCTCACTAACGTACAGTCTCCTCGTTAGTTTCTCGCTCTCCATCCTCTCCACATGGCCAAACCACCTTAGAGTATTTCTTCTAACGCTTTGTATCACGTCCACATCCAAACAACAATGCTTCTTCACTTCCTCTTTGGTCATTCTGCATCTTCATGTAACTCCACATGCTCCTCTCAAAAGACTCATTTCCTTTAGTTTTACTCTTAACTTGTGTACTTCTAACAAGGTCCAAGCTTCACTTCCATAATTTAGAGTTGGTATCACAACACTGTCATGGAGTGACTTTTTTCTTCCATCCTCACTTCCCTACTTCTTATCAATGTTTTCAAAGAACCAGCAACCTTTTTTCCCAACTGTACCCTTTCTAACATTTAATTCTCCAAACTTCCATCCTTACATATCACACTACAATCCCCAGGTACTTAAATGCACTCACATTTTCCATTTCCTCGTCATCCAACATCACTGCACTTTCAGTGACTTCATTTTCCTCGACGACTGCAACTTAACTCTTTCCTATATTCGCCTTTAGATTCCGTTTCCTACACACTCTTTCAAACTCATTCACCAAGCCTGGCAGTTCCCCTTCGCCATCACTTAATAATTCAGTATCATCTGAAACAACATAACAGGAAGTTTCCAAACGGTGCCCTCTCTCATTAAGGCTGCTCCAACATCCACTTCCCTACCTTGCTTCTCATTTATAACCCCATCCATATACAGACTGAACAACCATTGAGAAATGACACATACCTGTTTCGATAAAATATTTTAGATAGAAAAATTAACTCATTTCACCATCCACATGCAGGCAGTGCATTTAACAGCTTCCCATTTACTCCATACTCGTATATTCATAAAATTTCCACATTCCTTGTCTATCCACTCATTCATACGAGTATGCTTCCACCGAATCCATTAATGCTGCATACATCTTCTTTCCCTTCTCCTGAAACTTTTCCACTAAAGACGAAAGGATGAATATCTGATGTACATAAGGTCTTCCTTTCCTATAACTTCCCTGTTCTTCTCCTACTAATTCCTTTGTTATTTCCCTAACCAGGGCCGGCTTCACACTAAATGGACCAATTGCTCCCCATTGGCCCGCGCCTAGGGAGGCCCCGCACGAGTGGGCCAGGGTAGGCCTAATCTACGCTCGTTGTGTCAATACACACAACAACACATTGCAACATACACCTAGCACCATATTGCAGGTTTTACAGAGAGATACTTTATGTACTTTTCAAAGGTTATCTTCAGATTTTGTTTCCTTGTTGGCTTACATGTATGCAATTTTATAATGTAGCTCAGATCTATTTAGTCCATTAACTCAATTGCACTTTTACAGCACACATTATGATTGCTTTCCATTCTATCTTAGAGATATAAAGTCTATAATAGGCTTTATTTACTGTATATCTCTGTGATTCTACAGACTTGGCTTTCAACCCAGAAGCCCCACCAGAAATCTTCCCAATTGAACCTAACAGCCACTAAGGCCACCCCACTCTGTCAAAAAATATCCTATCATATACTTTTCCCATTACACTAAGAAGACAAATGGCCGAATGATTCCCACACACTTCATTTTCCCCTTTTCCTTTGTACAGGGGAATAATTATACCTAATTTCCAATCCTCCAGGACTCTACCTTCCTCCCAGGCCAAACTGCACATCTTCCATGTCCATTCTACTACTATCTCTTTTCCGTGCTTCAGCATTTCACCTCTCACTCCATCAATTCCTGGGGCTTTCCCCATTTTAACATTCTTCATTGCTTCCACCTCTTCCATTCTACTGATCTCTTCCTTCCTTCTCAGTTCCCTCCTTCTCTCAGCCACTTATGCTCACATGACCTATGTTTAACAATTCCCTACAGTGTGGTTCCCATCTGCTCCTTTCTTCTCCCTTCTCCACTATCAAGCTACCACTTATATCTTTCACTCCCCTACTAACTTCTTTATCACCCTGTCTAGCACTCTCCATCTCCTCCCAGTCAAGATCGTTCCAAATTCCTCATCCACTCTCTTCTTACTCTCCTTATTAATCTTTTCTCCTCTCTCTTCCTTTCTGCATATGATTTTCTTCCATCTCTCAACATCCTCCAAGCCTCTGCTTACCATCTACTCACTATATGCTTCTTTTTTTTTTCCACCACAGCTTGTGTTACCTCTTCATCCCATCATGCTGTTCCTTGCACCCCCTTTTGTCTTCTTTTCACTCCACGCGCCACCTCAAATGCTACACAGATTTCTTCTGTGAATATCTTGCACATACAGTATCTTCCACCTCCCCAGTCTGCTGCAAATCATATTTACCCAATCATTCCTGCACTTATCTCTTATATTCTGCCTTTTTTCCATCCTCTTGCAACCTTTCTACCCTCCTTGTATGGACTACTTGCTCGTGCCCTCTCCTTCTATTAATGCACTGCATTTTTGCCTTGACTTTCACCACCACCATGTGGTGGACAGAAAGTCCACTCTCCAAACTTCTGTATACGCTTGCATCCACTACATACATTTTAATTCTCTCACCCCCACACCCATAAAATATCATTGCCTTTCATTCATTCAGTTTACCACCCACCCTCCTCATCCCTCGCCACGTATACCTGATCATTTTGTGTCTAAAGAAGGTATTGACAATCATCAACCCCCCCCTCCCCTGCACAAATGTCAGCTAGATCACTGACATTCTCATTTACTTCTGCAGGCACACCCTACCCACCAACTACTCCATCCACCTTCACATTCCCTATTTTTCTATTCATATCTTAAATAAAAAACACTGTCATTCCTTCCAAACTTTTCCATGCATGCTTCCACATATGTCCAGAACTTCTTTCACTTTGATTGGATGGTCTTCTGTTGGCGCATATACACACACAATCACCTTGATTTTTCTTACTTCGTTTAATTGATTTTTTAGCTTTCCGTCGAGGTGCATCATATTTGTTTTTATCCATCTGATAATTTTTGTATGCATTTTTGTTTTTCTAAAAGACCATGTTTGATATTAAACTTCCAACATTTAGGTTTAGAATTTTTGCCAGGCCTTCTGTTGTTCTCTGGAACACTTAA
>JAGKTI010023824.1:818-14634 GCA_018397915.1 Birgus latro
AGTGGTCGTCCGGATAGTAGAGAGATTAGTTTTACTGGCATAACATAATTTTAAACACTTCAAATACTGTGCTGTCACTTTATGCACTAAATTATTTATAATCTTACAAACTAAAGCTGTTCACTTTGTATATTTCACTTATCACTCGTCACCCTCGAGCAGTATATCAGGAACTTCCAGGGAAATTATGAGGCCAGAGCACGGGGAAACAATAGTAACGTCGCCAGCCCACCACCAGCCAATGTACAAACACACAAATCGCGCGAACAATATGGCGGCCCTGGCCTGAGGTTAGGCAGTCCAGACTGCTTCTATCTTGTTTGGAGTTTTGTTGATATAAAAGAACTAATTCCAGTCAGCTCCTTGACTCCGAAAAAAGCGAATTCCGGTCTAGTGAAGTCCGCTGTAGTGAGGTCATACTGTACAGTATTATCTGAAAACAACACTACAGGGAGTTTCCAAACGTTGCCCTCTCTCATTAACCCGTGGATTGTGCAACTACCATTTTTTGTCCCACCCTGTGGTGTGCAAAAAAGAAGGGATTTTTTTTTCTTTAGTTTTGTTTATTATAAACTTAAAGATAAACATCCAGGGCATCATCTGGTGGAAAAAAGTAATCTCTCTCCATCTTTGTGTAGGGCCATGCGTAAGTTTATGTAGGGGAGTAGTGAAAAAAAAAAAATGTTTTTGTTTATTATAAACTTGAAGATAAACATCAAGAGCATCATCTAGTGAAGGGAAAAAAAATCTCTCTCTTTCTCCATCTTTGCATAGCGCCATGCATAAGTTTGTGTGGGGGTTGAGTTGTTAACAGTGATGTACGGCCAGTACAGCCTGAGCTGTGGCTCACAACGAACGCTACCCAGCCTGAGCTGTAGCTCACAATGAATGCTACCAGCCTGAGCTGTGGCTTGCAATCAACGGGGTTAAAGCCACTCTAACATCCACTGCCCTACTTTGTATCTCTTTTATAACCCCATCCATATACAGATTGAACAACCATGAAGACATGACATCCTTGTTTCAATCCAGCATTCAAACAGAAAAATGTACTCAATTCACCACCCACAAGCACTGCAGCCTTAGCCCTCTCATACATATTCTTCACGGTATTCAACAACTTCCCATTTACTCCATAAACTCTTAATATTTTCCATATTCCTTGCCTATCCACCCTGCCATATGCTTCCTCCAAATCCATGAAGGCCACATACAACTTCTTTCCCTTCTCCAGAAATTTTTCCACCAAAGACCCAAGAATGAATATCTGATCCGCACAACCTCTTCCCTTCCTAAAACCTCCCTGTTCTTCACCAACTAATTTATATCCTACCATACACTTTTCCTATTACACTAAGATGACAAATGCCCCTATGATTACCACACCCTTCTTCTCCCCTTTTCCTTTGTACAGGGTAATAATTATGCCTGACTTCCAATCCTCCAGGACTCTACCTTCCTCCCAGGCATATCTGCACATTTTCCATATCCATTCAACTACTACCTCTCCCCCATGCTTCCACATTTCACAACTCACTCCATCTATTCCAGGAGCTTTCCCCCTTTTGACTTTCTTCATTGTTTCCACTACTTCCATCCTACTGATTTCTTCCTCTTTTCTCACCTCCCTTTCTCCCAGCCATTCCCCAGCCTCTTATCCTTGCATCACTTCATTCTCTATGTTTAACAGTTCCTGAATGTGTTCTCTTCATCTGCTCACTTTTTCTCCCTTCTCCACTAGCAATCTACCATTTTTTTCTTTCACTCCCCGACTTCTTTATCACCGGTCTCACTCTCTTTACCTCTTTCCAGTACATTTTCTTACATTCCCCTTAACACTCAAATTCTTTCCAAATTCTTCATCCACTCTTTTCTTACTCTTCCTTACCAAAGCCTCTCTCTTCCTCTCTACATATAACTCTCTCTTCCATCTCTCAACTTCCTTCATGCCCCTGCTTCCAGTCTACTCACTATATGCTTTGTTCTTTTGCGCCACAGCTTGTTTCACCTCTTCATTCCATCATGCTGTTCCTTGCACCCACTTCCGTCTTCTCTTCACCCCACACACCACCTCACATGCTGCACAGATTTCTTCTGCAAATATCCTGCACACACCTTCCACCTCCCCCATCTGTTCCAAATCATATTTATCCAATTGCCCCTCCACTTCTCTCTTATATTCTGCCTTTTTTTTCATCCCCTTGCAACCCTTCTACCCTCCTTATATGGACTACTTCCTCCAGTCCTTCCCTCATTCTATTCCTCCATTGCACTTGAACCCTGACTTTCACCACCACCAAATGGTGAGTAGAAAGTCCACTCCCCCAACCTCTGTATGCTCTTGCATCCATTACACACCTCATTCTGTCATCCACACACTTAATCAATCATTACCTTCAGTTCATTCAGTTCACCACCTACCCTTCTCATTATTGGCCATGTACACCTGAGGATCACTTTGTGTCTAAATAGGGTATTAGCTATCACCAACTCCCTCCCTGCACAAATGTCCATTAGAGCACTGCCATCATCATCCATTTCTGCAGGCACACCCCTCATCAACTACTTCATCCACTCTCACGTTTCCTATTCATATCTCCAATTAAAAACACTCTCATTCCTTTCAAACTTTTCCATGCATGCTTCCACATTTGCCCAGAACTCTTCTTTCACTCCACCTGCATGATCTTGCATTGGCTCATACACACACACACACAATCGCCCACATTTGTAGTCCTACTATCAATCTTACCCATACAGTCCTTAAGCCAACTGATCCATACTCTCTTATACTCTCCTTCCATCTCTTGCACACAATTCATGCTCCTTCTTTTCCCCTCTCATTCTCACCTACTCCCGTGCATATACCCCATCCATACTCCCACTCTCACATACTCTGACCTCTCCATTTAGTCCCAGTTATTCTACATATGTCCACTTTTGCACCCTCAATCTCTCTCTCTCTCCCTCTCTCTTTCACCTCATCATTCGCACCACTTACATTCCATGTTGCAATCCGTACTATGTCCTTTGTTCAGTCCTTAGCCTTAGTCATCATCTATTGGTCAGCCTTGGTCAGAGGCTTCTTGTTTGTATTTTTAGTTAGCTGTTTTCTCGGGAGGGGCACTATACCTCCGCCAACCTATTTGCTGTCATGTAAGGAACATGTGTTGGTTGGTTATAAGGTTACCACCCAGCACTGTAAATGATTTCCTGATACAGAGGAAATAATTTGGCTTGCAACTCATTGTGGAGCTAACCAAAAACAGACTACTGCTACATTAAGTGGATGATGGGCACCCCCACCTATGCTTGAAAAAAAAAAATAAATAAATAAAAAAGGCAGCAGTGTCAATCATAAACAGGTTTGACAAATCCACCCCAGGCCTAACAACTTGCTTTATACAGTATAAAATGGGCACATACATAATTAGCAAGTATGTAAATCTAATCCATCCATCCATCATCTTATACATAAACATTTTTGTACTGAATTGAAAGAAAAAGAAGAACTGGAAGAAAAAAAACTGTTTTCCTTCTGGATGAACATCACCAACAGTTAACTGAACAAACTGAATAGCACTAGGGTGGTGCAACTGAAGTCGATAAAGCTGAGGAAATGGCCATAATATTTTGGTCATCATTATGGATGCCAATGATGGCAAGGGCAGTCTTAATGCAGCTGTATGTTTAATCATAGTTTTCAGGCAAGAGATGTTGTTAGAATTAGGTGATATCCCAACGAATAAACAGGTGTCATGCAGATCTGCTGCAACATGTCAGTCAACAGGAAGCGAGTGAGGATTTGATAATCCTCCCAGTAGTGGAATGGCCATACAGGCATTTGGACAAAATGTCCTGTGGGCTGGTACTCCAGGGGACAGGTATCCAGTGGAGTGTACAGCAGACTCTCATTATACAATGAACCAATATGTGTGAACTGCTTATCTGATGACAAAAAAGTCAGAACTTTTTTTTATTTACTATACTAATTTTTGCTTACCGATATACAGTACAATGATTACAATCCCGTATGATGCCTCACTGGCTGATATACGATTGCCATTTTTTGCTTATACCATCACCCTCACACAAGTTTACAGTCGACTGTCTGTTAAAAGATGACCTTGCCATGTGTCATTATCAGGTGTGCTAATGTAAGTGATCGAACAACATTGTGTGTTTGGGTTCAAGCAGCAAGTGATGTGCAGCAAAGTGATATAACTACCTGTTTAAATGAGCTGGAAACTTATTTTTAGATTTACTTTTGGTGGCATAGTAAGCAGAGTGTGAAATGCAGTGAACAGCCACTTTAAGTGAGCTAGAAATTTGATTTTTGACTTTGTTGGGCGGGTCACCCTTGGTCCAATATATGATGCAGTCTAGCCTCTTTATACAACAGGGTTGTGTCAAATGAAGACCTACTGCATAATGAATTATCACATAATGAGGTCAATATGATATGGGTTCATTGGGATTAGGGAGGATGACCTTGACCACAATGCCTAAAATGACCCCAAAAAACTCTACCACCCACCTGAACTTTGTCCTATGCCAGTACAAGTCATCACCAAGGGTCCCCCCTGGCCTGGACGATCACTCAGCACAAAAAGGTATGGTATCACTTCGATTATTACCACACACTGGACTACTTGTTAAGCACTTGCACTGTTATTTTGCAACAGCAAAGGTGTTTCTCAGGTCTTTCACGCACAAAATATAATGAAAGGCTCGCAATCACAGCGTATGAAAACACTGGGCAGCCATCTTGGCTCAGAAGCTGAGTAAAGGTCTGTTATGATGATGATGGTTACCTATGGTTGACACAATTTCCGAGTCACAAGCTTCAATATTTCACACACAAAAAGGTGTCAATTCACTTAATACTGCACTATTTGCGAAGCACTCGCACTATTATCTGTGATAACAATGGTGTTTCAGTGGCCTCTCATGCACAAAATACAACGAATGGCAATGATCAGAGCCAATGTAAACACTGACCAGCCAATTTCACTGGCATGCATCACCACATCCACACAAGATTCTCAGGAGACAGCTGTCAAAAATATTGTTGTAGCGAAATTGCAATTAATCTTTTAACACTGTACCATGACAGAGTAAAACTTCTGAATTATCACTGCAGCGATTTATCACATAATGAGGCATCGTATAACGAGGCTACATTGTAAACTGTAATGCAAATTTCTTTCTCTTTTTTTAATAGGGGCATGCTGTACTTATACATGTTTTTCCATTAGCTAAAGAATAACTCGGCATGGGTCTTTGAATATCTCAAGGTGGAAATGAGTTATTTGAGAGGAGCATGTGGAGTCACATGTAGAGACAGACTAACAAATGAGGAAGTGAAGGAGCGTTGTGGTGTGCTTGAGGACGTGATGGGAAGCGTTAGGAGAAACACGTTAAGGTGGTTTGGACATGTGGAGAGGATGGAGAGTGAAAGATTGACAAGGAGAGTGTATGTGAGTGAGGTGGAGGGGGCGAGAGGGAGGGGGAGGCCGAGGATGAGATGGAGGGATGGAGTGGAGAGGTATATGAGAGAGGGGGGTGTGAGTTGGGAGCGTGGTAGTGAAATGGCAGGGGACAGAGTGACATGGAGGCGATTTGTTTGTGGCCACTCCGTTCGGGATTGAGGCGTCTGGCAATAGATAGATAGATAGAATCTTTTTTTTTTTTGTCGACTAACAGAGGAATTCTTTTCCTTTGCCTGCTGTCAATTAAAATTTTACCCCTGACTGTGAAATTCATTTTTTTTTTTTTAAGTGACCAACTCTGGGCACAGGCTTTACAGCCCATTATCAAGGCCCAGTAGTCCTCCTACATCCATACACTTCCACATGTCACTGCAGCCCATAGCATCAGAAAGGGTAAGTGGGTGTGGGTAGAATAAGTAGAAACAGAATGAGAGGAGGTGCATCATCAAGATGATGCGGGAAAGGATGAAAGATGGATAAATCATAATTGGCCATAGATAGTGGGGTGTCAAAATATATTATATTAAATTCACGATCTAGAATTCATCCAAGTCACAAAGTCTGAACATTTATAATTGTCCACTGATGGTGAAATGTTGAAAGAAAGTGAAGCATAATAAAAGATCAAATGTTTGACAAGCTCCACTGAGATGACATATTGAGCAACGAGAAATCCAAGTGAAAAAACTGAATTTGAATAGAGAGAGACAGCAGAGTAAGATACGTGAGTATTCCTCTAGAACTCCCCATCTCTGCCTCTCTACATTCTTTCCTCCTGTCCTGTTCCTCTTCACCCCACCCTGACTTTTGTCTCCCTCCCCCAAATCATATCCTCTGATTTCTCACCCTCCTCTCTCCTGCCTCTCTCTCTCTCTCTCTCTCTCTCCTATTCCTTCCCTCAATTCACTGCTATCTCCACCAGCTCCATCTTCCACTTCTTTTCCTCCACCATGAATCCCCTCTACCAATTCTTTCATTAATTCCTTTCACCTCACCTCTCCCATTATTAAATATACTGTATACCAGTATTCAACATCTGTCCTGTTCCCTTCTGTCACTTCTCCAGCACTCTCAATTCCCCTGTTATATCCTGTTTTTCCCTCATAAACTCAGAGGTGTATTAGACAGCTACCTAGATATGTATCCACTTACCTGCACAGGTTGATTTTTTTTTTTCTATCTATCTAAGAAGTAAATATATCCAAATATGCAACTCTGCCTTCCTCTTGTATCATTTAAAACTCCAAATGTCATAGGCATCAATAGATGCTGTATACTTACAGAGCTGTAGGTGTCAATTTAGCACAGCTCAGTAAAACACTGCACAACTTTGATACACACACACACACACACACACACACACACACACACACACACCTGTGTCACACACACACACACACACACCTGTGTCACTTACTAGTATTGTTTGTAAAATCTGTGAGAAAGTTATTAGAAAAAGATGGATAAAGTATTTAGAAGAAAATGAAGTGATAACACCAAGACAGTTTGGTTTTAGGGAAGGAAGATCATGTATTACTAACCTACTAAGTTTCTACAGTAGGGTAACAGATGTCGTACAGGAGAGAGAGGGATGAGCAGACTGTGTCTATCTGGATCTTAAGAAAGCATTTGACAGGGTACCCTATAAGAGACTATTGTGGAAGTTGAGGACATTTGGAGGGGTGCATGGGAAACTATTAAAATGGATGGGAGATTATTTGATAGGAAGGCAGATGAGAACAGTAATAAGAGACAAGGTATCACAATGGAGAAATGTGACTAGTGGAGTACCCCAGGGCTCTGTCTTGGCCCCAGTAAGGTTTCTGATATATGTAAATGATTTGCCAGAGGCTTTGAATAGTTACATGAGTATGTTTGCAGATGATACTAAAATTATGAAACATATTAAATGTATTGATAGTTGTAAAGAACTGCAAGAGGACTTGGACAAAATACACAGCTGGAGCCAGACTTGGAAAATGGACTTTAATGCCAAGAAGTGTCATGTATAAGTGTCATGTATTAGAAATGGGTATAAGTGAAAGAAGACCACACTGGACATACAAAATGGGCAATGAGATGATTAGTAAAAGAAAGGATGAGAAAGATTTGGGAGTGATTATTCGGGATGACTTGTCACCAGAAAAGCATATAAACAAAATTATTGGGGGAACTTATGGATTACTGACCAACATGAGAGTGGCTTTTAATTATATGGATGAGGAAATGTTGAGGGAGTTGATAGTGACCATGATAAGACCAAGACTAGAGTATGCGGTGGTGGTATGGTCACCTCATTTGAAGAAGCATATTGATAAACTAGAAAGGGTCCAACGGATGGCAACGAAGATGATACCGTGTTTAAGGGAACTCACCTACGAGGAGAGATTGGAAAAACTG
Source organism: Birgus latro (assembly GCA_018397915.1). Classification (NCBI taxonomy): domain Eukaryota; kingdom Metazoa; phylum Arthropoda; class Malacostraca; order Decapoda; family Coenobitidae; genus Birgus; species Birgus latro. The sequence continues at coordinate 8,711 of JAGKTI010023824.1, forward strand.
AAGTTACCAACATTGCACGAGAGAAGGGAAAGAGGTGACTTGATCACGATATTTAGAAATGTAAGAGAATTGGAAAGGGTGGATAGAGAGGATCTTTTTGTGTTGGATGACGGAAGAACAAGAGGTCATGGCTTCAAGTTGAGGAAAAGTAGATGTCTTAATGATCTCAAAAAGTTCAGTTTCCCGAATAGAAGCATAAGTATTTGGAATGACTTAGACGAAGAGGTGGTGCAGGTGAAAAACATTCATGTATTTAAAACTAGATTAGATGAATGTAGATATGGAGACGGGACAACACGAGCTTAGCTCAATTCCTGTATACTACAAATAGGTGAATACAAATATGTAAATACACACACAGCTCACACATTAAACAACTTCTGATACACACACACACACACATACACACACACACAAAATACCATGGCTGAACTTCTGGGAACTGAAATAAAGGACAGTTATGGAGAAAAAATAGATGTAATAGTATTTTATATGCACCCCAAAACTACGGCATGGACGAAGGAAGATTATGAACAGTTAATAGGAGAATCCATTATTAGGTTAAAGGTGTTAATTGAACGAAGAAATAGAATAATAATAATGGGAGATTTTAACTGGAGAGAAGTTGATTGGGAAAGTATGGATGCTGGGAACAATGAAGAATCATGGGGAAATAAATTAATGGAATTGGTGACGGAAAACATGTTAACCCAATTGATTAAAGAAAATACAAGAATTAGGGGTGACGATGAACCATCCAGGTTCAACCTAGTATTCACAAAGGACCCAAATGATGTGAGAAACATAACCTACCAATGCTCCTTTGGTAAAGAAGATCATCTAGTAATTGAGATGGAAGTAGTGGGAGTAAGGGAAGGAGAGAGAGATGAAAAACACACAGAAAATAGATACAATTATGGGAAGGCAGACTTTGCTTCCCTGAGGAACTTTTTCCAAAATGTAGACTGGAGTAAAATGAATACGATCACAAATGTTGATGAGGAATATGAGTTTTTTATAGAAGTATATAAAACAGGAATTACTAAGCATGTCCCAAAATTTTCTGCAGCTACGGAAAGGAAGAAAGAATGGTTTAACAACAGATGTAGGATGGCACAAGAGGCAAGAAAAAAAGCAAGGAACAAAGTGAGAAGAAGGTATAGTGAAAGGGCTTGGGAGGAGTACAAGCAGGTAAGAAATGAATAGGTAAATGTACGGAGAGAAGAGGAAAGGAAATACGAAAAAGATATTGTATCTAAATGTAAAAAAGAGCCGAAACTATTTTATAGGTTTGTAAATGGTAAAATGAAAGTTAAGGATAGTATAATACGATTGAGGGATGGAGAGGAAACATACGAAAGAGAGGAAGAATTGTGTGAAATAATGAACAACAAGCTGCAGTCAGTTTATGTACTGGAGAAGGAATTTAGGGAGCCTGAAATGGAACTCAGTTGATGTGAATGAGGTGCTACAGCTGATGAGAGATTTGGATGTGAGAAAAGCAATGGGACCAGATGGTGTGGCTGGATGGATCCTGAAGGAATATGCAGATAGTGTGGCCAGTTTATGTCATCATCAAGACCTTCCTGGAAAATGGACAGTTACCTAAAGATTGGAAAAGAGCAAGTATTGTGCCAATCTTCAAGAGAGGAGATAACGAGGATCCACGTAATTACAGACCTGTGTCACTTACTAGTATTGTCTGTAAAATCTGTGAGAAAATTATTAGAAAAAGATGGATAAAGCATTTAGAAGAAAATGAAGTGATTACACCAAGACAGTTTGGATTCAGGGATATAGATGTCATACAGGAGAGAGAGGGATGGGCAGACTGTGTCTATCTGGGTCTCAAGAAAGCATTTGACAGGGTACCCTACAGGAGACTATTGTGGAAGTTGAAGACCTTTGGAGGGGTGCATGGGAAACTATTAAAGTGGATGGGAGATTATTTGATAGGAAGGCAGATGAGAACAGTTATAAGAGACAAGGTTTCACAATGGAGAAATGTGAATAGTGGAGTACCCCAGGGCTCGGCCCCAATAATGTTTCTGATATATGTAAATGATTTGCCAGAGGGTTTGAATAGTTACATGAGTATGTTTGCAGATGATGCTAAAATTATGAAACATATTAAATGTATTGATAGTTGTAAAAACCTGCAAGAGGACTTAGACAAACTCCACAGCTGGAGCCAGACTTGGAAAATGGATTTTATGGATTTTAATGCCAAGAAGTGTCATGTATTAGAAATGGGAATAAGTGAAAGAAGACCACACTGGACATATAAAATGGGCAATGAGATAATTAGTAAACGAAAGGATGAGAAAGACTTAGGAGTGATTATTCGTGATGACTTGTCACCAGAAAAGCATATAAACAAAATTATTGGAGGAACTTATAGATTACTGACTAACATGAGAGTGGCTTTTAATCATATGGATGAGGAAATGTTGAGGGAGTTGATAGTGACCATGATAAGACCAAGACTAGAGTATGCGGCTGTGGTATGGTCACCTCATTTGAAGAAGCATATTGATAAACTAGAGAGGGTTTAACAAATGGCAACAAGGATGATACCATGTTTAAGGGAACTCACCTACGAGGAGAGATTGGAAAAACTGAAGTTGCCAACACTGCGCGTGTGAAGGAGAAGAGGTGACTCGATCACGATATTTAGAAATGTAAGAGAATTGGAATGGGTGGATAGAGAGGATCTTTTTGTGTTGGATGATGGAAGAACAAGAGGTCATGGCTTCAAGTTGAGGAAAAGCAGATGTCTTAATGATCTCAAAAGGTTCAGATTCTCGAACAGAAGCATGAGTATTTGTAATGACTTAGACGAAGAGGTGGTGCAGGCGAAAAACATTCATGTATTTAAAACTAGATTAGATGAATGTAGATATGGAGACAGGACAACACGAGCTTAGCTCAATTCCTGCATACTACAAATAGGTAAATACAAATAGGTAAATACACACGAACTGCAAAAGCATATGCACTATGGCACTATTAGGGTTCACACATTCTATTTTATGTAAGTTTCTGTTTTCTCCAAATTCGGAACACACTTTGCTTGAATTCTAAAATACAAGCACCAAAGCATGACTTATACTTTCAAATTCTCTACTTGAAACAAACTCTGCATGATATATTTACTGTGGGTGTACTCACACCCATTGCACTGAAAGCTTTACTGATGCTTTACGTGAAAAGTCAGTTTCAGTTTCTTCAAAAACAAAGAGAATCAACACAGATAATTTTATTATAATAAAAATAAAAGCAGCAATTTCATTAAAAAATAATAATTTTATAAAAAGAAAAAAAAGTTAATGAAAATGAAGGGAAAAGTTTTAATAACTTCATCTTACATGAATGGTTCAAAGGATCTGACAAATACTGTAAAGAACTAGAAAGCACTCAGACAGCGCATACCTCCACCAATGCCATTAAAAAAGGATCCATATCCAGATCTGGATCTGTGGAAATAGGATGCAGATCCAGATCCAGATCCGCACTAAAATTTTTGCAATTCTTTTTTTGTCTGTGGCCCACCTTTCCTCAAAAATTCTTTGAAATTCATTGAGAACTTTTGGAGATATTGTGCAGGATACTCCAGATTCAGCCCAAAATTTAATAATTTCTTCCTTGGCCCATGGCCCACCCTACCACAAAATTTCATAAAAATCCATTAATAACTTTTTGAGTAATCTCAGATCTGGCTCCGTGGATATAGTATCTGGATCTGGATCTGCCCCAGAATTTAGTTCTTTCTTGGTCCATGGCACACCTTTCCACAAAATATAACAGAAATTCACTGAGAACTTTTGGAGATATTGTGTAGGATACTAAGGATCCAGATCCAGCCCAAAATTTAGTTACTTCATCCTTGGCCCATCACCCACCTTTCCACAAAATTTCATCAACATCCATTCATAACATTTTGAGCAATATTGCTAACAAACAGACAGACAGAGAGGCATACAAACCAACACACTATCACACATGATGTAGGATTACTGCATAAAGATTTCAGGTTCAAGGAACACCCACTCTGACATGAACACCATATAATTAAACGTTGAAAAAAGAAAAAATGTTCCAGTTAAACCCACATGGGCTGGGAATTTGAGAGGGGAGAGAGAGAGAAGAGGGGGGAGCATTCACTCCAATGTAAAATACACCCATAACCCGTTATCTGGCGCACTGATAACCAGTGTGTCACTAGACTGAACACACAAAATAGGGGAACATTCCCACAACCCAAACGATCTGAATGTCCGTTGCCTCACTAGTCCGACACCCCATCTCGCCCCAGGTTTGAAACGAGGCTCTCCCGGTCCTCCCTCCATCCCCTCTCTTCTCCTCCTCCATCTCTCTTCTCTCCAGCAATCACTCCTCTCCCCCCCATCCCTCCTCCATCCCCCACCACACTCAGCACTGCCAGGCATGTCTCCCTCCCTACCCCCCTGCCCTTCCCCACTCCTGGTTGCCTCCCTTTCCATCCCCCCACCCCTCCAGCCCCATCTGTCTCTCATATATGTGTGTGTGTGTGTGCATTTACCTATTTGTAGTATACAGGAACTGAGCTAAGCTCGTGTTGTCCCGTCTCCATATCTACATTCATCTAATCTGAATGTTTTCGCCTGCACCACCTCTTCGTCTAAGTCATTCCAAATACTTATGCTTCTGTTCGGGAAACTGAACCTTTTGAGATCATTAAGACATCCACTATTCCTCAACTTGAAACCATGACCTCTTGTTCTTCCATCATCCAACACAAAAAGATCCTCTCTATCCACCTTTTCCAATTCTCTTACATTTCTAAATATCATGATCAAGTCACCTCTTTCCCTTCACTAGCGCAGTGTTGGTAGCTTCAGTTTTTCCAATCTCTCCTCATAGGTGAGTTCCCTTAAAAGTGGTATCATCTTCGTTGCCATCCGCTGAACCCTCTCTAGTTTAACAATATGCTTCTTCAAATGAGGTGATGATACCACAGCCGCATACTCTAGTCTTGGTCTTATCATGGTCACTATCAACTCCCTCAACATTTCCTCATCCATATAATTAAAAGCCACTCTCATGTTGGTCAGTAATCTATAGGTTCCTCCAGTGATTTTGTTTATATGCTTTTCTGGTGACAAGTCATCCCGAATAATCACTCCCAAGTCTTTCTCATTCTTTCTTTTACTAATTATCTCATTGCCCATTTTATATCTCCAGTGTGGTCTTCTTTCACTTATTCCCACTTCTAATACATGACACTTCTTGGCATTAAAGTCCATTTTCCAAGTCTGGCTCCAGCTGTGGAGTTTGTCCAAGTCCTCTTGCAGTTCTTCACAACTATTGTAGTGCCATAATTTTTAAGTGTAATATAAGTAATATAAGTATAATTTTAAGTGTAATATAAGTATAATATAAGTAATATAAGTGTAATATAAGTTAGTATAAGTATAATGCAAGTGTAATATAAATGTAATTTAAGTTAGTTTAAGTGTGGTGTAAGTGTAGTTCTGGACCCTGTTTAATTGATGCAATGTATGGGAAGTGGACCTTGAAATTCATTTTTTAGGCTTGATCTTAGTTAAAGTGTAGCAGGAGAGTAATATTATTAACATGTAAGACCGTGTGGAGCGGGTTGGATGCGCAAATTCATGTTCTGTTTTTGATAAGAGACAAAGAAAGTTAATTCGAGGTTACAATTCGCGATAAGTTGTATTTGCACTTTGAATTCAGAATTATGTAGTTGAGTTTATCATCATCATCTTGTTGTACTAAATAATTATGTCTATGAGCTTAGGTAAAGTCTGATATTGGTTATAGTCATTCATAGCCGCGAAATTTATTTATTTTTCACTGTCGCCAGATCACGTAGGCCAGACAAAGGCGACGCATGGAAATAATTAAGTGAACGCGTGAGTTTA
>JAGKTI010023825.1:0-14634 GCA_018397915.1 Birgus latro
ACACACACACACACACACACACACACACACACACACACACACACACATCACCCAGTTTACCCTCGCGCTAGCTCCCTCAGATTTTTTATTCAGTTTTTCTCACTGTCGTCTTAATAGCATTCTCCCTTCCTCCTCCCCCCCTCTCTCTCTCTCCCAGCATAACATTCCTCCGTTCTCCCTGTTTAGTCTTCTCATTCAGATAGACTCAGTTATTCTTACTCTTTCCTACTTATTATATTTTTCCACCAGTTATTATTGTTCTCTCTCTCCTCCTCCTCTTCCGACACGTACCCACCTTATCGCTTTCCGCCTCTTACTTCATTTCTTCTACCAATTATTATTATTCTCTTTTTTCCCCTTTCTTTTCTATCCTTTCACTTGCCCAACTTATCGCTCATCGCTTCCCACTCTTCCCCTCCACTCATCTGCCTCTTTCTCTAATACTCCATCATTGCTGTCACTCATCGCTAACTCACAAACTCTTTGTGACACTGGAGGTACTTTGGTGAGTAAAATAAGCAGATTTTATTCTGCTGGGGAGTATTCATAGCAGACTAATGGTTCAAAACACTCTGTTAATCTGTGCGCTTGTGTGAAAGAACATTTTTTTAAAAAATGCGAGTTCTGTATTTTGCTTACTTGAGAAAAATCACCGCAACGAGGACGTGTAATACCTGTTATTCATTGTCTCCAGATGATTATCTTCTGAATTGGAAAGATTTTTCAACTCCAAAGGTTAAATATTCCATCCGCTCATCCGTTTACCACTTGAGCGCTATCTTTAGTAAAAAAAAAAAAAACGCGTGGTATCAGCTAAAGCTAACCATAAAAAACCATTATAGTAGTGAAGGCACTTAAGTACAGTACCGAGTAGGTTATCGTCGCATGTTTACATAGTAATTTACTCCCCTGCACACGCTCGCCTAATGCATGTGTTGTTCTTTGAGACTTATCATTAGTGCATTAACTCCCTCATACCGAGAGCGTGCATGGTATTCTGTTACTGCTAGCACCAGAACTTCTTTATACGACTTTGAAGGGATTTTCTGGAACTGCTGGAGTTAGAGATAGCCATTATTAACCCATTCAGCACTATACTCGGTTTACTTTAACTAAGCGTAAAACTGCCATCTTTCCATCGTGAATGCTGAGCTGTAGCAAGAGATTAACCACAGAAAGTGGTGCTGGTCACGAAAAAGTTCTATGAAAAGGATGTCCAGCTGTAGCATTGTCATATTCTGCCACTGAGCAACGGGAACTAAGCTGCAAAACGATGAAAATCTCGTCTTAGTTAAAATGAATGAACCATTGTAGTCCTTTATTTGTTCCCTATCTTTGGAGCACTGACCCCTTCATGAGGACGTATTTATGTATTCTGTTCTTACCATCTCCACGATATTATAATTGGCTGAGGAGAGACTATGCGATATGGAGGGGTTAGATGTAGCCTTCATTAATCCATTCAGTCCTAGTGGTTCTGCCCAAGTTAAATATGATCTTGTGGTAACAAGATTGAAATAAGTGAGACACCATTCGAGTGGAGGGTTTAAGGCAGACATTTTTCTGCTCTTTGGCCATCAGCTTAGAGTATTCAGTGTTTCTTGATACATTGATGTTATTGAGAGCAACGACAGCGGTAACAGTTAACCCATTATAAATTTCCTTCCAGGTGTAGGGAACAGAGGCAAGACTAGGGTAGTTTAGAAAATTTATCACATTAGCTAAAGGACGTCATTTTCATCTAATTCCCTCTGCAACCCAAGCTATTTTATTCATCTTGAACGAACACCCTAATATCGATGGGGTTCATGAAGTCTACATATAACACTTGAACTGAATATAATCGTCTAAGGATAGCATGTAGTAATAAAAAAAGAAGAGTAAGCGTACTGAAGGGAGTGAGAGTAGATTATAACCCTACTCCCACTAGTGGCACAATCAAAATTTCTCAAATCACGTCTAGCAGCTTCTAATCCATGCACGCAAGGCAAGGTCGTTACTCCCAGCGATGCCTTTTAGCCACTTAAAAAGCATCCTGACACTGGACAGACCGCTGCATAGTGCGTGAAAAGCTTCTTTTGAGTAGGAGATGGGAGAAGTGACAGTTTAAAGTATGACTGTGAAGGGCAATAGTGGGAGGTGTGACGGTGCAGTGTGACAGTGTGAGGTGTCAGTGTGAANGTGTGTGTGTGTGTGTGTGTGTGTGTGTGTAAGATACTCATGGTAGCTAAAGCACACCTAGTATTTACTACCGTTCCATAGATGATCGTTAGACTTCAGGGACATTTATATACCGTATTTCTCAGTTTTAAGATGGTTACGATGCTAGTGTTAGTAGTAACGATAATATCCATTTTTTTCCACAAATCCTTGACTTCATTTTCACAGCCAACGACGATACTACTATCATTTTCATAAATCTATTCCTCAACCAGCTCACCATCCCTAGTCACAGGCTTTGATGTTAGTGTTGGCAAGGAAGATACTCGTACCGTTTCCACAAACCCTCAACTTTATTCTCCGAACCAGCTGCACCATCCCTAGACACATATGCACACAGGCGGGCGTCTAACAAGCCCTCCCTCTGTCGCCCTGCCCTGCCCTCCTTAGTTCATCAGGGCAGCCGGCGCCTCTTAACACAGGGCCGCCACACAACCAAAGCAAAGGGGGGCAAGATTGAAGCTCACCAGATTGTAATTATCACTTTCCCCTTTCAGCTCGCTGTCTATTTCCGCTTGCTTGCTCCTTCGCTTGCTGTTCCTTGACTTTCTCTCTGTCTCTGTCAGTATGTCTGTCTGTCTCTCTCTGTATCTATCTATCTGTCTTTCTGTCTCTTTAAATATCAGTGCTAATTATGCACTGTATGTTACTATGTATGGACATTCGCGCATCCATACCTGTCTGTCTGTCTGCCTGTATGTCTCTCTCATCCTTTACTTTCTAGTCTTCTCAGACATTTCCTATGGTTGCGTATTTCCCCAGCCCATCCCTCCCGCTGTGCTCTCTCTCTCTCTCTCTCTCTCCATCTCCCTCACATGTAAGAAATTGTTATAAGTCCCCTCCCTGCCTCCCTCCTTCCCTTTTTTTTTTTATTTTTTATGTGTCCGACTCTGGGCATAGGCTTCACAGCCTGCTATCAAGGCCCAGTCGTCCTCCTACAATCTACATGTCACCACTTCGGCGCTTAACACCCACCGTCCATATTGAATACATGCTAGGGCTGTCTCATACAGGACTGGTGTACTGTCTTCTTTCTCCCTATTCCTTCCCTCTCCACCTACCCATCTTCTATCTCTCCTTCCCTATCGTCTCCACCTGCTATAGTCAGTTTGATTTTGCCTGACGGAAGGAACTGGGCCACTCTCGCAACTTGAATGCTAAGTTGTGATTGCATGAAATATGATGAGTCTTAGTTACAAGGTAGGAATGAGTCTCCATGGTCATTAGTCAAATCAGCCCCCCGTATGACTACACTCGGTCGTCTCCTTGGCTTAAAGGGGTGAGAGAGAGAGAGAGAGAGAGAGAGAGAGAGAGAGATGCTGTAACAATCTCTATCAAACAAGCAAGGCAGGGGATGGTGACAGTGGCGAGCGCTTGGGCTATCATGGTTTATCTGAGCCACACCTAAACACAAGCAAACACAGCTGACCGAGGAGCAGAGGGAGGGAAAATAAATGAATCGTCTCTCTCTCTTTCTCTCTCTCTCTCTCTCTCACACACACACACACACACACACACACGCACATACACAAACACACACACACACACTCACACACACATCCACATACAGTATACACACACACACTCTCCCTCTCTCTCTCACACACACACACACACACACACACACACACACACACACACATACACTCACGGACCGTATTTTCGTGGTACCTAGTGTCTATCACTTAGCGATTAGGTTGCGTTTGGTATTAGTCCACCCCATTATCTTCATATTATTTCGTTATCGACATAAAACTGAAGAGCTATATGGAAAAATTGCTGGTAAGGATAAAGGGTTGTAGGGAGCCTCCTGAATCGAAGACAACGGTGCTTTATTGTCTCGGTCCAATGACGTATTTTATATTTTATTATTGCTACTTGAAGGTGATTTTTTGAGCTTTAGATTTTTTTTTTTTTTTATTGTACTAGAGGGTTAGATACAGCCTTCATTAACACCTACTAGAGATCTGTCTAAATTCAAGAAAAGAATCATACTGTAACAAGAATGCAGAAAACGAATGTCACTGGATTCAAGGGGATAACAGAGTATTTTCGTGGCCCTCGGCTCAGACATTCCCAGTCGCATAATTAGGGTGAAACGCGATATGTAAAGGGTGGGTGAGGAGATAGGGTGGTCATGACGTCACGAAAAGGGACCATGGTTAGGGGTTTTTGTTACCAGACTGAGAGAGAGAGAGAGAGAGAGAGAGAGAGAGAGAGAGAGAGAGGAGGGGGGAAACAAACACAAACATACGGACAGACAGAGGGCCACGGGAGACAGATGCCTTATTTTTTTTTTTTCCACACCGAAGATCTGAATTAAGCTGCAATGAAATGGCTTTGAGAATATGAGGACATGGAAGTGAGCCCTCATAATATCCAGCTGCTGAATAAAATAGCTTACCATCTGCCTGGACTAAAGAGGTTAATGCCACAGCGTCTCTTTTTTCCTGGTGACATATTTCATTTAGTCTTTGCTTCCACCAGATGATTTTTATTCAGGTTTGGAGAGACTTTACGAACCAGGGGAGTCAGATTTAGAGCTCTTATATCCCTTGAACAGATGTCTTTCGTAAGCTGGATAAAACGGTCTCGAAGTAGCAAGAATAAACGGAAAACACTTCACAGGGTGGGGAGGGTTAACATCGTCCTCACAAACACACATAAAAACTCACCCCCCTACCTTGGTGTTAATATGGTCTGGTAATGGATCCTGGTGGGTCAGTCCTCACGGTCACACGCACTCAAACACACACACCCATCAGATGTCGGGAGAGAACTGTAGGAGCTCAGGCCGCTCCCTGTAAACTTAAGCAGTGGCGTTTCCGCGGAGTACACCATGACGTTACTTACCCATGGCGTCATCGCTTTCACTCGTGACGTCATCGTTTTCTCCCAACGGCGTCTGCGCAGGTGAACCCCCATGCAATTCATTAAACAGTTTCCCCAGTAACTTATGTACAGATTTCAGCTCAAAATATGATTAGATACACAAGCCGTATGGGTGAATTAGCTATATTTATTGCACCTGATGTCAACCCTGGTTCATGATCGTCGATGAGTCAGTGATGGTGACGTAGGAGCAGCCACGCACCTCACGCATCCTGTGGTATTTCCATTTCCTTAACTGTTTCTTTATGACTACCTTGAGAAAGTATGGGGAGTGTAAATAGTAACACTGTGTCACCTGGTGTTGGGAGATGGTATGGGGGAGAGTAAATAGTAACACTGTGTCACCTGGTATTGGGAGATGGTATGGGGGAGAGTAAATAGTAACACTGTGTCACCTGGTATTGGGAGATGGTATGGGGGAGGGTAAATAGTAACACTGTGTTTACCCGGTACTCCTATAGGAAGGTATGGGGAGAGTAAATAGTAACACTGTGTTCACTTGGTACAGCTTTTGTTTCCCCTTCTCTCTCTCTCTCTCTCCTCTCTCTGACAGTCGGTTAATCAGTTAGTATACCTATATCTATCTGCCTGTCTACCTGTCTCTGTATATCTTCCTCTCTCCCTAACTGTTTATCTGTCTCTGTCTACCTAAATATCTGTCATGTCTGTCTGTCTGTCTTTTCACATCTATCTATCCATCAATCTTCCTACTTACCTACCTGTCTATCTGTCTATCTATCTGTCTATTAGTCTATCTGTCTACCTACCTCTCTATCTATCTATCTATCTATCAAAGTGTCGTCACAAACCCCAAGTCATTGTTCCTGGAAATACGCACTGACTAAGACAATGCCATTAGTCCGTTCAGCCATTGCATCCTGGTATGACTGGTTCCTTCCCTCCTGAGTTCATCTTTTTTTATGTGTTTATCTTTTTATTTTCAAGAGAACGTTCTTCGAGTTGGTGACTTTACTTGGAACTTAGATTTATATTTGTAATAATTTATTTACTTGTTTCACTTATCTATATATTTTTATACAGCCTGCGTCGTATCTGGAAACCTTTCGAGCGTTTCTGTTTTGTCTTTCCGGAAAATCGCTGTTTATTTGATTTTGATCCAGTTTCTTGTGGGATTATGAAGTTCTCTAGCACCTTTGTTTTTTTTTTCTTAGTGATTTTGCTTGGATCATCATCATCATCATCATCATCATCGCCATCATCAACAATTCCCCGATATATTGCACCAAAATCTTCTCTTGTATAGTACCTGTATCTTCACAATGCCTACAGTACGTGATTTGCATATACAGTATATCTATTTGTAAATATTAACGTTGTATATACAGAAGTAACGTGTTTTTCTAACCTCACATAGATCATAAAGAGAAAACGGTCTCTTAACCATTCATTCCTGCACTACACCTATTACTCTCAGTGCCTTTCTCATACAACACTATATTCCCTTCCCCAGATAAACTCTCGGGCTTTGTCGTTAAACCAGTCTCTGCAGCTATACTTCTTCCTCTCTCCCGAGTAGTATTGCAGTCAGTTTCTATTCGTCTCTCTCCATTTTCAAGATCGCGACCCGAAGTGTCTTATTTGTGCTAACCTCCCAAATTGTTTGATCCATTTACCTACTAAAGTGCAGAGGAGCCATCAACATATCCATATTTCAGAAACAATTTCAGATGTAATTAATCTCTGAAGTGTTCATATTGCTACTTTCGGTCCTTCATATACCCTGCAACATCAACACATTCCACAATGTGTTTCGTCTTCCCAATCCAGATCCATGAATATTACATAGATATTCACACTTTTTCTAAACTACCTTCAGCTATTTTCAGCAAGGAAAATATCCATTCACCCCCTGCCTTTCATAATCCTAACACAATCTGCTCTAAGTAACCTCTGTTTTATGTCTCTCAGTATTTTGAGTGCTATCATGCTAAACTCTTTTCCTTCTGTACAGAGCGTAATACTTCACCTTTTCTCATTTTTAGTGGCACAAAAGGTATTTTTTTCCCATTCATTTGGCACCCTTCTCTGCTCTCATACGAATAAAACAGTTATCATTAACCAATCTCCCACTGCCTCTCCCTCACATTTCAACATATTACCACATATTCCATCCACTCCGGAAACATTTCTCAACATAGGTTCTTCAGGAGTGCTGCCGCTTCCTTTCGTCTCGCTGCGCTCTCTCATTTTATTACTGCATTTTTACCCCACCCCCGAAGATGGAGATGCCGCCTCTTTCTCTCTTATCCATCTATTTAACCCTGAAGATCCTGCGACTCACTTTCAACAGAATAAAATCGCCTGGTGTTAGCTAGAATAAATTACTAGAAATGTTTCGACCATTAGAGGGTTGTTGTGACAGTATTAACACTCAGACTCATGTGACTCACTCTCCGCTAAATACAATCGTCAGAAGTTGTGCTGACGGTAAAAGGGTTAATATCCTCTCCATCTCATACGTCTAGTTGGTAATGTTGTTATAAGGGGAGGAGTTTCATCAATACTTCATCCAGTAATTTGCAGCTATATAGGTTAAGTAGGTGCAAGTGATATGATGTTCTTGTAGTTCATAGTTGACGATGTAATCATAAATGCACAATATAAGTACAGAAATATGAACAGCGACATGAAGAGAACATATACAGTAGATGCAGTCAGTGGTAGAACGGACACATAAAGTTATCAGAATATCCAAATGGCTGATACCCAGGTTAATCAAGGCTTGATTTCAGCAACTAATTATTAATCTGGTCAGTCCTGTGTGTGTGTGTGTGTGTGTGTGTGTGTGTGTGTGTGTGTGTGTATGTGTGTGTGTGTGTGTTACTTTGTTCGTAACACCGTATCACGGATTTATTTGGTGTCGGCGAGACTCTAGGGACTGGAATGTTTGTCATAATTAACCCCAACATTATGCAACATCCTTCCCAAACTGAATAAGCTGTCAGCGAATAGCAAGAATAGGATTAAAAAAAAATATTGGACTGAAGGGTCAAGGTAATGAAGCCCTAAACGGCATATCGATAATACAGCGTAGTGTCCGGCGTAACGGTGACGACAGTGGAGGAAGATACAGGTTGGGAGGTCAGGGTCGTGTGATGGGGACGTTACGTGAGAGTCATAGAGAAAACGGAAGAAACGAGGATGCTAGGGTAGACTGTGGAATGGTGAAGTGTGTCAGAGAAAACGAAAGCTCACACCAGGAAGCTAGGGGATACTGTAAACCCCCAAACTAATCATTCTTTATATAGAATGGAAGAATTTTACCGCTTGTTGAATGTTGTTGTGGAGGTTACTAGTTCCCGCTCTATATGATCTAAAGATAGGCAGTCATGGCGAAGACTGTCAAAGTCATTTTTTATTTCTCCTTTTGACATAGTGTTCGAAGAATTTAACAGTGATTGTATTCCTGTTGTGCTTTACGAGACTTCACATCTGATCTTCCTCGTCAAACATGACATAATACCATACTGGAGGTTCAAATGAGTTTGATTCTCGGGTGTGCCAGGCTGCTCCCAGAATCTGTTTCCTCCTTGTCACTCTTCATCAAGCAGTACACTGGAGGCTGTAGGTTAGCGTGTCACGTATCGTATACAAGGGAACTTAGCAAAAAGTTGATTAAAGGTCTTAATGAACGCTTGAGAGCCATTCATCTAAGCACTATTCTTAAGATGCAGATGACCCAAAAGACTTAATTCCTACTTCTATATCTTAGTTGCAGCCGATATGATAAAAGATGATTCACATCTAACCACCTATTTTCAGTTTAATTAACCCACTCATAGTTAGGACAACTCTTTTATTTATTTTTCCTAGTGAAGGGTAAACGAATTGACTGAGACTGAGATGAGAATAAATTTATAGGAGCCTAAGCGTTAATCTCTTCGGCCAGAAGAATTAGTTTATTTTATCATTTCATGCTTTCTCCTGACGATTTTATTTAGTTCACGATAGAAGTAAGAAATACGGCAAATTGATGAGGGAATTTAAGCTAAATCATGGGTAAAAGAAGCAAAAAAATGTGTGTAGGGAATCTCATAAATATTAGGAAGCAGACCATAGTGTGTTTAATAGTGTTTATCTTTTTCATTCTGTAAGCTAGAATAAGCTTTCCATTCACCCTGGCCTTAAATATTTTCAGTTCATTTTTCCCTTATGCTGGACGGTAGTTCTCAGTCGCCCTGTTGGACTAAGTTGAATGGATCGGGCGAAGGAGGATACTATTTAATTCATTATTATTGTTATTTTTCTTTTACCTTCAACTCCAGAGCATCATTTACAACTTACTCCAGCTACCTCATGACCTTTTTATTACGATGAATGGGACATGTCGAACTGGAGGGGTGAGATACAGTCTTGGTTAATCCCCACACTATTACTGCTGAAGAAATTTATTGACTGAAATCTCCAGTGGTGGCGTGATTAAAAGAAAGAAAGGAAGAAAGAAAACGTCAGAGCGAAGAGGGCCATTTCTTTATTATGAGGGGTTTTTCCTTAGCTGCACAGATTCAAATGGCGGTAGCAGGTTTAAGAAATAATACTGTATATTGTACTGGGAGTCATTCCAGGCTGTTTCTATTCCCCGGCTGTAAAAGGGGCCTCTACTCAGCTAAATAAAGTCACTTGGCGGTAGCAAGATTATCATAACAATTACATCGCAGATATCACTGTGAAAGCCTCGAAAAGACCTGGTTCTTTACTGTCTGTTGTGTTCCTTTGTAGTCCTGTGTACAAAATCATGAGCTGGGTAAATCCTAATGTGTGCTTGCATGTGTGTGTGTGTGTAACCCATTCAGTCGGGTGATGTATTTTTTATTTTTTTCTTGCTGTCTCCTGATAATTTCTTTCAGATTTCTTTCAGCTTTGGAGTGACTTTCGAATTACAGAGGGGCACAGTATACATTTACCTCTTCACCACAAGAGGTCTCCCAAATCTGGGATAAAATCGTCCAGAGGCAGGGAGAATGAAACAACAAAATTCGTCACCGGAATAAAGGGATAAAAACAAAGGGTGAGCCACCAAAATATAGCTCAGACTAATCTCAAGGTCTTCGGATTACAAAGGTGGAATTACCATCATATACTCTACGCTGTGGATATGATGTAATCAGTGACGCTGTTTTTTGAGCCCTCCAATCCGACGACTTTTTAAAACTTTATTTTTGCTACTTCCAGACTATTATATTAAATTTAAGAAAGGCTTTCCGTGCTGGTGGCTTAATGAAGACTGTACTTTTTTTTTTTTCTTTACGTGTCCGACTCTGGGCAAAGGCTTCAGGGCCTATTCCCAAGTCCCAGTAGTCCTCCTTAGGGCCCAGTAGTCCTCCTACATCTCAACATGTCACCACTTTGGCGCTAACACCCACCATCCATACTGAATACATGCTAGAGCTGCCTCATACAGGACTGGCGTAATGGTATTAGCGGGGATACTTTTATGACATGACGGCGGGTCATCTGGTAGATCGGAAAAGTCTGCTTTTTATGAAATTAAAATGCTTGTTACCTTCAGCTCGAAATTTTTTCCTAAAATGAATAAAACAATCTTGCGGCAGTAAGAACCAATTTTATATGTACGTCATACGACTGAAAGGGCCAGTTTCTTCGACTGAATTAATGATATACGGTACCGTATGCTTAACTCCTTCTTGGTCGGGGCAGCTTTACCATTCTGTTCCAGATAACTCCAGACGGTTATATTCAGTTATAAGTGAATCATAGGGATCTGAGTACTAACGATGGTGACATTAACTCTTTCAAGTCGATGGTGTATTTTTCGTTTTATTCCAGCAACCGTCGAGGGACTTTATTCAGCTTTTGAGACACCTTTCGTATTCAAGTGGATAATGACGGCTAGTTATGTCTACTCTGATGGAAAAAATCTGTCCTGAGCACAATGTGAAATACGTCGTCTGAACGAAGAAGTTAACCCTTTCTTGCTCAGGGCAGATCCAGTAATCTGTTCCAGCCAGCGCTAGACTATGGTATTTAGTTAAAATTGCGAGAGTTCATGACTGAAAATATACTATACCGTTTTCATTCTAACTTGGCCTATAATTTTCATTTTAAGCTGTATCAACAGACTAACGAAGGGGTGTGGTGGTAGTCACAGAGTGCCATGGAAAGTTTGTAGAACCACAGGATTATCTTATTCTTCTACTGAGCTATGTGAAATAAGATGAAAAGGTAGGGCAAAAGTACTACAGAATATAAGGACTTGGAAGAAAAAAGGCATCAGGTGGTCTAGTGATTAGAACTCGCCAGTCGATATCATGGCCTCGGATAAAGTTAGATCCCCAAGAAGTAACTAGAGGTTTCCCGATCATAACGGGAATGCTAACAGGGGAAGTAGGCCTGTCATCTACTCTTAAATGTACACTAGCTTCGGAAAGTATTGAGTAGGAAGGAGCCGATGATATCCCAAATGATCGGTATAGCTCATGATGTCCCGAGATAAAAGTGCCCACCAGGAAATATCACAAGCAGGGGATATAATGCATCCTTATGAAAGCAAGTTCAGTGTGGAGTCGAATCATCAGGAATCTTGCAATAGCCATCTCCTGTGGTGCTGGACTGTCGCGCGTGAAGTGTGCACCGATACTTTTTGGATAAAGTGTACAGGACCACGATGGCCTAGCTTCGGGCCCCTACACCTCGAAGGGGGTAAAATGAGACTGGCTGTTAATGTTCTTGATACTTAAATTAGTGACATAATAAGACTAGAAAATCCAGTAAGGTTTTAAATAGGAGTTATAGAAGAAAATTTCAAAGCTTTTCGCAGAACGTTTCAAAATGTAAAGGCAAATATTGACGGAAGTTAAAATTCATCCTTTACCTATCTACGAGTATCTATCTATCCATTGCCAGACGCCACAATCCCGTGAGGGGTGGCCATTTGACTCTGAGTTATTTGTTTTACGGGGAGGGGCATTAACCCTCCACCAACCCCCTTGTTGACACGTAGGGAGCACGTATGGTTTGGTTATATGGTTACCACCCAGCGTTGTAAATGGTTTCTTGGCTTACAGGAAACCATTTGGCTTGTCACTGAATGTAAAGCCACCTGTAAAGGAAAGAAAAGCAATAAGAAGTGACAGGAAAGATGGGAGAAATAGGAGGAGAGGAGGGCAGGCACAGAAAAAGAATGATAAAGGCTAAGGAAGAAGTAGGCAGCACCACATCATGTGAGTGGATGATGGTCGCCACCACCTACCAATTATGATAAACAGACAGATAGAGAGACAAATAGATAGACAGACATAGGTAGAAAGAATGGAAATTAATTATACTCAGTATATGATAGTATGACAGTAACATAATAGACAAGAACATTCAGTAAGGTAATTGAAACTGTACATAATGTTTCAAACCTTGTAGTTTGGCGTTTCAAAGTTTAAAGATAATATTGACAATAGAACTCTACAGTGTTTCAAAGCTAAACACTGCAATGCATAGAGTAGTGTCTCAGAGCTCTTCATCTCATGTTTCAAATGCAAAACCTAATACAGACAGCTGAATATTCGTGTTTCAAAGATCTTCTCTCCGTGCTTAGAATAAAGCTTCAAACTAATATCTAAGAAGTAGTGTTTTAAGCTCTTCACACCGCATTTCAAAATGTAAAGCTAAATATTGACATCTAAAAAGTAGTGTTTCAAATACCCTCGTTCCGTGTTTCAAAATATTAATCACAGCCAGAATCTCCATATTTTTCCCCTCGACTCTGCTTTCGACTCGGCACGGGGACTTTCTCACTGACGGAATAGGTTAAAATATAAGACAACTATAATGGGACATAAGATATACATTACCTACAATAATACTAGTTGCTTTGTTGATCATACAGGTATGCACTCTGCATGCCACGGCACTTTTATAATACTTAAACGCTTAGGCTCCTATGGCATACTTCATCTAAATTTAATAAGCGGACGTTAATGTACTCGTGTTTTCCTAGCCATGAGAGAGCACGAAAAAATTCAGAACAATCTTTGAAATAGGACATAAAGTACTCCATGTTCCAATTCTGTTCGCTCCATGTTTCATAATATATAACACAGCAAGAATCTCCATACTCCTTGTTTTTTGCGGACCGTACAGTACACTCTGGACCGGGCACGGCGTCTTCGGAAACTCTCACACTCTTACATTGTGCGGGTCAGAGGAGGGTGATCTATTTTCCACCTTATTTTCAGACACTATCAACCCTGTAATTATATTGTCACCCTCTTAACTTACTCGGTACTTATTTTCCAGCGCCAACTCGGGTTCATCTGGACGTGGATGCGGTCGGCCATTACGGACCTTTCTTATGGAGGGACGTAAGGACTGTTTTCCCGTTCTTCCGGCCCACATGTAAGTCTTTTTTCATGGAAGGTGAGAGTTTTCTTGTTAAAAGATGATTTAGTGGCATATTTGAGTGTGGGTCGGTGATGTATACACTAAACTGTGAAATGGCGTGTGAAGGAGAAGCTTGAGCCGCCCTGACGCCCAGTGTGATACCGGCTTTTGTGTAGCTTATCTCGAGATCAGCCAGCACCCTCACCCTTCACCTCCTCCTTCCACTCTCTCTCTCTCTCTCTCTCTTCAGCCAAGGAGACGCTCAAGCACCATTTCTGTGCACCTATAGTCCTACGGTTTATCTCTCAAGGCTCCGTATCACCTTTACATGGCAAATTTCCTTATCGCTTATTTTTGACGACTATGCACCTATTCCTTGCTGGATTATTCATGGAGGCACTCCAGCACTTTCTTAAACATTTTTTTGCTAGTTTTTTTTTTCTACATTATGGAACGTATCTTTTGTCTTACAAGATTTTGTGAAAACTATGATCAGTGTTAAAAATATATCGAGATTAGGAAGCTGTGTAGGACCTTTTCCTTACCAATCTGCAGGGTGGTTCACAAATAGCGCTACACTAGAAACTCACGGCGCCTTACTGCGGCTCAGTCTGCAGGTGTGAAAGTGAGTGTTTCACTGGGAGTAGGAAATGAATAAATGATGTAGGGTAGGCATTGATAACGCTGACTGAGCCGATCCCGCAACACTCGATAAATAGCCCTAGCGGAGTGGAAGAGGAGCGTTATATATATGGACGACCCTGTATTTCTTCATATAATACTTTATCAATCTTGTCTGTTATACTCACGTCAGTATAAGAAAGATATAGCCTGGGTTACGAGGCATTATAATACCGCCTCCTTACCATCTTCCTTTTCTGCATAATTCTCGCTTATTATAAAACTGTCAGTATATAAACGTTATATAGGAGGTATGGGAGATTTTCCAGTATCTCTCATTTATGAATTTATTTCCGGCATATGTTACGTCCATATTCTTGTCCATGATACTAATGCAGTCTATGTCAGTATTAACCCCTTTACAAAGATGAGTTTTTTTTAATTCTCTTCTATCTTCCTCCAGACAGTTATATTTAGCTCTGGAGAGAATTTCGAAATTAAGGAGTTAGATATAGCCTTAATTAACCTTGTCACTACTGGAGACCC
>JAGKTI010023826.1:0-14633 GCA_018397915.1 Birgus latro
TACCGAAGCCTAAACTCACGAGTTTTAATTAATTGTAACCATGTGTCGCAGTAGTCTGGTCTACGTGATCTGGCGCCAGTGAAAATTAAATAAATTTCGCGGGTACAAATGACTATAATCCATAATCAGACTTTACCTAAGCTCATATACATTATTATTTAGTACAAGATGATAATAAACCCAATTACAAAATTCTGAATTCAAAGTATAAATACAACCTATCACGAATTTTAACCTCGGATTAACTTTCTTTGCCTCTTTATCAAAAACAGATCATGCTTTTGCACGTCCATCTCGCTCCACACGGTCTTACTTATTAATAATATTACACTCTTGCTATACTTTAACTAGGATCAAGCCCAAAAAATAAAATTTTGATGTCCATTTCCCATACATTGCATCAATTAAACAGGGGTCCAGAACTACACTTACATCACACTTAAACTAACTTAAACTACACTTACGTTATACTTATACTAACTTATATTACACTTATATTAACTTATATTACACTTATACTTATACTAACTTAAAATTACGGCATTACATTGTGACTGTTCAATAATTATGTCACTTACGAGAGTTAGCAAAACTACAGACCATTAAAGTCACTAAAATACTCGTTGATAAAAAATATACTCATGACTGAATACTACAGACTGGCTATTTTCAATACGTGTACAGTTGGAGAAGAACAAGGAGGTTTTAGGAAGGGAAGAGGTTATGTAGAGCAGACATTCATTCCGAGATCTTTAGTGGAAAAGTTTCTAGAGAAGGGAAAGAAGCTGTGTGCAGCCTTCATGGATTTGGAGAAAGCATATGACAGGGTGGATAGACAAGGATTGTGGAAAGTATTACGAATATGCGCAGTAGGTGGGAAGTTGTTGAAGGCCGTGAAGAGTATGCATGATGAACTGAGAATGTTTTTAATTGAATGTTGGATTGAAACAAGGATGTGTCGTGTCTCCATGGTTGTTCAATCTGTATATAGATGGGGTTATAAAAGAGATAGAAGGTAGGGCAGTGGATGTTGGAGCGGCCCAAGTGAGAGAGGGTAGTGTTTGGAAACTCCCTGTACTGTTGTCTGCAGACGATGCGTGTTCTTAAGTGAAGACGAAGGGGAGCTGCAAGCCTGCAAGGCTTGGTAGATGAGTTTGAGAGAGTGTGTAAGAAACGGAATCTAAAGGTGAATGTAGGGAAGACTAAAGTGATGGTCAGTGAAAGCAGTGAGATTGGATGGGGAGTGAAATGCTCACTCCGACAACACCCATTAACATCACCACAGCCAACTACCACCATTACCACCACCACCACAGCCAACTACCACCATTATGGCCACCACCAACAAATACCACAATTACCACCACTACCACCATTACCACTGTAACACTGATGCTTTTCTCGCCACCAGTCTAGCTGCCACCAGTGCAATGACGAACAATTATTTAGTGGCCAGTGTAATGACGAAAAATTATTTAGTGGCCAGTGTAATGACGTAAAATTATTTAGTGGCCAGTATAATGACGAAAACTTATTTAGTGACCAGTTTAATGATGAAGAATTTGTCACCAGCATAACAACCAGAACCTTAGAGATTATGGGAAATGTGGCAGCGTGATCCTATTGACACTTTAACCCGCCGAGTCCCACTGACCTACGATGCACGTCGCTACTTTTTTCTGTGGACAGACCCAATGACGTGCATCGTATGTCACTGAATTGCAAGGCCCATTGTGTGCACATTTTTCAACATTCGCGGGTGATTTTTGGTAGGCATATGTGGGAGACCTTCCTCTACCTGCTGTCTAGCGGGGATACTGCCTGGCCCCACGTAACCCCCCTCCCCCCCACACTGGGCAATTCACCTGTTAGCTGTAACCCAGCCAGTAAAGGCCGGTTCACACAAGTGAAATTGCAGCAGTTTTTTTTTTTTTTTCCCGTTTTGGGGAAAAAAAAAAAAAAAAATGCCGATTTCGGGATTTCTCCCGGAAAGGTGTTCACACGTACGAGGACTGCAGAGGCTGGAACGTGGCAACAGTGTTTACAAACAAAGATACTCGCACTAGGTGTGCAATTCTTGCTCTCGCACCTTGCCCACTTGAAGATGAGCCTTCACGGCCGCGATTTAGTTCGCGTGAATAGGCCTGTCACACAGCTGTCTGGTGGCTTCACGGGCCGCATGCATAAATTTTTAAAAGTATAAAATCATGTATAAGATTCCTTGTGTATACCTTTAACTCATACATACTCATACTTTTATACTCATACTCATACCAGTTACACCCAAACTGGACTGAACATTTAGTGAGAATAGTAGGTAGTAGTATTGTAAACACACCACATGTATTCGTCTTCGCTCCCAGAGCTTGGCCTTGTTCGGTGATACCATTTAAATCGGCCCCGACGCTTTTCTACCGATTCTGACCAAAAAAAAAAAAAAGACCGACACGTGGGTCTCTCCATACTGTCAAAAAAAGTGGCCGGAATTTCTTCCGGTAAGCAAATTCCAGCAAAAAATGACCGCGATTTTGCTCGTGTGAACCGGCTTTAAAGGTATGTTGCCCCATGGTCTCTTCAGTGATGAAATTCAAGGTGGAAATGATTCCTGAGGTGGAGGACAAAGAAACAAAGACGCTAGAGGTAGAAACAAACAGAAGTGATGAGGTGGTAATGTTGTAAAGGAAGTGCCATATACTGGGGTTTTGGGTGAGTGAACAATGCTTATAAACGCCTATATTATTGTGTGAAAACCAATATAGACTTGTACTACACATGAATTCGTTCCAAATAAATTAAATAAATACCTAATTTAAAGTGGCTTGAATTAGTTAACCCTTCCATAGTTCGTTTTCTTTAGCCAGGTACCCTGAAAAAGAAGGAAAATGTAAGGTTGAGTGACACCTGTATCAACATTTCTAACTTCAAGATTGCGATTTCTCTATGAATTTTCGATGTTTCTCACAAAAAGCGAAGGTTTCAGCCAAAAAACAAAAAGTCGAAAATCGGTCGGGACCTGGGGGTAGGCTGGGTTAAAAATCCGGTCGGGACTGTACGAGTTAAAGATTATGGGAAATGGGGATAGCGTGATATTGACAGTGCATGAGCGGTTAGATATTATACTATACTGTTTTTACGCTAACTTGGCCTAGATTTTCGTGCTTTTGCTGCTCATTTCACGTAGCTCAGTGGCAGAATGAGATAATGCTGTGGCTCAACATCCTTTCCATAGCACTTCTTCATGACTAGCACCATATTCAAGTGTTAATCTGTTGCTAGAGTTCAGATTTTGAGGATGGAAAGATGGTAATTTTAGGCCAAGTTAGCGTAAAAACAGTATAGTAGCGTTTGTGTCATTCTCTTGTGCCCCACCCCCTACTGATGCCCCGCCCACTGCCAGCTCTACTCGTTGCTGATTGGCTGAGATAATTATTCTTCTTATTGACAGAATAATGAGCCTTACTACGAAATAGTATCGTATTATTTACTTTTACTTTGAATTCATTCCTGTATGACAAAGGAAGCACTAAAATTTGCTAAATGAATCAAAATCAGTTTGAAAAGAAGCAGCCCGCCTCCTCCCGCGACAGCAGTTGAGTTTTGGCGCCAAGAAGCTTCGGAGCTTGGCAATAACACATCGCAGCTGTGCCGCTGTTAAACAAATTAAGTCATCTGCCTGTCATGTCTGTTAAGTTACCACGGTTTCATAACCATATTGTAATTTTCCTTATTTATTTCCTACATTTCATTAAAATTAGAGGGTTCGAATACAAAAGTAGGAAAACGAAATGTCACTGGCTTCGCCTACTCAGTACAGTATAATTATTTATACATTATAAATACTTATACCAACAGTGCCGTATAAGAAATTTGATTCTATTCACGTGTAGTCATTTAAATCTTTTAGAGGGAAAAGAGTTGTGTGTGTGTGGGTGTGGATACCAAATATAAGGGAAAAAGTCAAAACACTAAGTTCTTTGTAGGATGTATACTTTTTTATTTTCATAGAGGGAACTTTCGTTACATCACAATAGTAGGAAATTAACGCTGCCGTCTCAATTCGCGCCCAGCGGCGGTGGCAGCAGCATCTCCTTCTCTCCTCTTCTCACCATGGCTTCTTCTACTGCTTCAGCCTACGACCCGTTGAGGGGGGGCTACCTACAGCAGTAATGAGCCTGAAGGAGGAGTGCAGTCCATCAAAGGCACCGTGAAGTGGTACAGTGTGAGGGTGGGGTACGGGTTCATTCGGCGCCAGGATACTGGTGCCGATGTATTCGTGCATCATTCTGGGATCGCTGCCCCCTCTTCACGGCGCCCCTCGCTCTCGTTAGCTCAGGGCGAGACGGTCGTCTTCTACATCGTCCAAACACCGAAGGGTCCCGAGGCTAAGGGCATCACCAGGCTGGCAGGTGCTGCTGTGAAGGGCGTTGCCCATTCACGGCGGTGCCTTTCGGCTCGAGGAGGCCGGCCGGAGGATCCCCGATGTTCTGGAGGTGTAGGAACGATCGTTGCCATGTGCATTGCGACTGCGAAGGCATTCTGTGACGATGATAAGGAAGCGCTGCTCGTTCTACTCCCCCAGATCTTTGAGAAGAATGGGCTGCCGCGCCTTATCATCCCTCAGAGCTTCGCTCGTGATGCTCAGCCAGCCCTTCGTCAGGAGCGTCTCTCCACCATGCTGCAGCCTCCCAAACCTCGCACAACACCGCGACAAAGGCTGCAGCTCGACGCTCCTCTAAACAGAGCGAGCGCATCCTCAACAACCACCACAACTTCTGCCTCGCCCTTGGACGGACGCCACACCCACCAGTAACCAACGCCCGCTGTCAGCAGCTGCGAGGAGGGCTGCCTCTCCCGATCCTTCCATCCTTCTGGGCGAGGACGAGCACATCCCTCTTTCACTACCGCCAGCTGCTGAGGCCGCCGGTTCTATTCCTGACGGGGCACCAGCAGGAGACCTCCAGGCCATCGCGGAGGCTCGTGGCTCTCCATCGCCCCCCCCACCCCCTGCACCCAGGAAAAAGAAGAAAAAGGGGAAGAAAACTCGGCTACCACCTGCAGAAGAGATGGAGACTGGACCACCGAGTCTCCCATCCTCTCCCTCTTCCCTTCAGATCGTCGGCAGCGTGATCGCCACTCTCCCGCCTCTTACTCTCGACTATCTCGTGTCCCTCACCATGGACCAACTTCGTGAGCAGCAGTCCTGGTACTTAGAGGAGAACTTCGCCGACGTTGCTGAGTCCCTCTACCGCCTTCACATGCCCTCCGACTTCGACGACCTTCACGAAGATTGCCTCCTCACCACCTGTAAGACTCACGCCGAAGATGTAGCCGCTCTTAGTTACATCGTGTCCCGAATCCTACGTCACCCCAGGCAAACTGGATCAACCCAGTTCCTCCCGCCTTTCTTCAGCACCTGCTGAATGCAACATCTCTGACGGGCTTCCTCAAATAGCCCGTGTCCACTCTTCCTTGAAGGTGGACAAAGCTAAACAAACAAACAAACAAAACAGATGCCGTCTCGCCTGTTACGAGTTCAATTTGTATACTATTAAAAAATACACTAAAATTCGATTAAATATAGGTCCTCGTGTACAATGAGATTTGTGTACTGTGAGCTCGCATACTGTGCATACCTACTGTACAGTATATATATACAGTATATTGCTGGGAAGCGCGACGTGCTAAGTAGGAAGTATTGGAAGGTTCTCAGTACTTCCCGTATTTTTCAGTTACGAGTCAGAGTTGCCAGCTAGCCTGTGATTTGTGAGCGGAGGTATATTGTAAACTTGTACATTAAATTTTATGCTCTTTTCCTCCATGATGCTTTATTTATATTATGTTTATTAAATTACACAATCTTATTTTAGTTTGTAGGCTAAATACTGTAATTTAGAGTGTTATATAGTATAAAAAAAAACTCAGGGGTAATTTGAATGTCACTGAGTGATAACTGTTGCTCCTTCGAAAATACTAAAACTTTGGAGAAGGGAAGGCTATAGAAGGAGGTGGAAGAGCCTAGGAGAGTCAGTTGCGTTTCAGTTTTTGTTTCAGTGTCATTTCAGTGTCAGTACAGCCTAGTGAAGATCGTATAGCTCCTGTACTTGTGAAAACAGTGAAGTGTAGTTGGCAAGCATTAAATGTAATTATTTGGTGAATAAAGACCGCGAACTTGAGAATCCAGTGTTTGTTTATTTACCACGCCTGAGCCAATCTAGTTGTTGCACACCAATTTTAAAAGGCGGCCATAGGAAGAACAACTCACTGGGCAACGCTCTTCCTATACTGAACAACTGCTGTTGGAGCCTGTGGCAGTGTGGGACGTGGACTTAATTGGTGTCAGGAGTTGGGACAGAAAGGGCGCAATGAGTCAAATCTTCAACATGGAAGCGGGGGGATTACGGACGAGAAGCCAGGCTAGGCAGGAGGAGGTGTCTCTGGCTGCATTCATGAAGTTTCTGTAAGTACAAAGTGAACAATTGTGGGTATAAATTGAAGGGCAGAAAGAACTCAGTGAACAACTACAAGCACAAAGTGAACAACTACAAGAACAGAGTGAAGGACAGAAAGATTTCAAGAAAGAACTCAGAGAACAACTACAAGCACAAAGTGAACAACTAGAAGCACAAAGTGAACAACTAGAAGCACAAAGTGAAAACACAAATAGCGGTATGAGCAGCTTCAAGAGGCTTTACTGAAGCAACAGAAGCAGTTACAACTGAGGATGCAGGGACAGCTAGATGCGTTCATGGGGGAAATGAAGGAAGAACAACAGTTCAAGGAGGGAGTATATGCTGAGCTAAAGCAGCAGAAGTGTGAGGTAAGCAATAACAGGATGGAGTGCAGACAGTATCTAAACGACCAGTTGAAGAATGTAGAAGGCCAGTTAAAAATAATTATATAGTGAGAGAATTGAAACTGTTGAGAAATCTTATGCTGCCGTGCTTCAGGCTAGTGTGCAGGGAGCAGATGAAAACAGTGGACAGTGTATAGTGACTCTTGACGGATCCCAAGCATCTAAAGGGTTGAATAATCAGAATGTAGGAGTTTTGAGTCCTGGACATATGATGCCCCAGTTTTTAGGCCCCAAACCAGTGAAGCACATGACCTTAATGGGGGTCCAATTATAAAGAAACCTCAGGAATTAGATGGCAAAGTATCTTGGGAAACTTGTCATGTGCAGTTTGAGTTCCTTGCAGATCAGAATGATTGAGATAATAAGCATAGAACAGTGCAGTTTTGCAGTATAGGATCATGTACCAGACTGAAGTTTACAGGGCAAGTTTCCGGACCTGTGTACGGGCTCGAGGCGAATCCCTCCAGCAGCTTCCTCGTAACCTGGAGAGAATGACACACAAGGCGTACCCTGGAGCAGCACCTAACTTGGTAGCTATTCCCTCTGAGGGACCAGTTCATTGATGCACTGCAAGTGAAGCAGGCACAACCCAGAACCATGCAAGAATCGCTAGCCAGGCTCTGAAATTTGAGTCTTACATCAAGTCCAGTATATCCACTTTTCAGGCAGGTTGTAGTGCAGGATTCAAGGCAAGAAAGAGGCAGGTACAGTTGTGATCATGAGCAGCGATACACTTGTGGGCTCGTGGGAAAAAAAAAAAAAAACTTTTGGAACGGCGGGAATGACCACCGTAAACATACATGCCTAAAGGGAAGAGAGAATACCACGCCAATGACAGTACACAACAATCTCGTAGTCTGATTATGGACATCAACGAGGTAGCAACGGATTCTGTATAGGCAAATTTAAAGAAAACACAAATGAAGTCCTCCATGAAACAGATGAATTCTGTAGCATCTGCTATCATAAATAATAATAATAATACTAAAAAAAAACGTTAAACGAAAGACACTATGTTTGTGATGTCATTAACTGTTGACATATTTTTGCTCCAGTATCTATAACACATCGATAAGCATTATGTGTTGATCAGATAATTTGTAATAAGATTAACGTTGTGCCGTAAATAGTCCTGCAATGATGAGACGTATAATGGTCGAAGTAGATTTTCTTTAGAGGTCCTCATTTTGGCAAACAGTCGGAAAACAAATTGTCACTGTTGTTATATTCAAAATATAAGTATTATGTTAGTGTAGTGCCGTAATTTTAAGGGTAATTTAAGTATAACTTAAGTTAGTATAAGTTAGTTTAAGTATAACTTAAGTTAGTATAAATATAGTATAAGTTAGTATATGTATAATATAATTTAATATAAGTGAAGTATAAGTTAGTATATGTATAATGTAAGTGTAGCCTTGATCAAATTCCATATTCAGGCTTGTACCCTGTTAATATTTATAGCAAAAGTGATACTCTGTTCATAGAGGAACTGTATAGAGCGAATTATGTGAGTGAGAGGCATGAGGCCGCTGTATTCCCACGGTATGGATAGAGGCGTAGGTTTTAGCAAGAGATCATCTCGAAAATCTATCTTCATACTTTAAATTCGAAATTTGTAAGTCAGGCTTGGTGATATCATCTTTTTGTAGTACATAGTAGTGAATTAAAGCTTAGTTAGATCCTAATTGCCAATAATAAAAATTTGCAACACTTAAAATTTGCGTTACACTCGCAAGTAGATACGTATCACGACGTATGGATGTAATTAGTTCAAACACTCGTTTGTTTAGGCTCCGGTGTAACTGTCAATCCCATACACTTACTACAAAATTTTAAGCATTGTAAGTCAACCCATCCGTGTACGTCGAGTGTGAATACATTTTTCATATTCCTTGTTAGTAGGTGTAAACGGTAATGCTGCAGAGAAGTCAGTCGAAGTCAGTTCCAATGTTGGGACAACCGCGAGAGGGAGTGCGTGTGGCCGAGGGGGAGTTTCACTTCTCTTCCCGATGCCGTCATACTTGCAGGTGGGTGTTCACACGCTCTGTATTCCCCCCCCCTTCCCTTTGTGCCTACAATGTAAATTCTCTCCATATATTAATAGGTCGAATGTCAATGTTTCCCCAAAAATTCTTTCCGTATCATGACTTCTCCCGACGCCGTCATACTTGCAAATTGTCGCAGTTCCATCGTTCTCTCCTGCCCAGACGAATGGTGTAACCAATCGGTTCTCTTCGTCAGTGCCCGCTTAT
This sequence comes from Birgus latro, assembly GCA_018397915.1. Taxonomy (NCBI): domain Eukaryota; kingdom Metazoa; phylum Arthropoda; class Malacostraca; order Decapoda; family Coenobitidae; genus Birgus; species Birgus latro. The sequence goes on from JAGKTI010023826.1 coordinate 9,106, forward strand.
ACTAGAAATTTCCCCTCTCCTTCTTTCTGATTCACGTAACCCTAATGCGAATTATTTGGTCCACTGAAATACTGTAACTTCATATATACAGTATATTTGTGAATATTGGAAACGAATTTCCCCCTGTGGCAGGGGGGGGGGGCAATCTGGCCGCACTATGGGGTGGTATTACTACTCTGCGGCCAGATTGTGTCGTAAAAGGCGACTAAAAGGGGCGGGGTGAGGGGACTAGGGACCCCCTCCTCTGTTTTTCACTTCCTAAAAAGAGACAGGCCAGAGAAAGGGATGGGGGATCGAGTTATCCCCGTACCCTGAAGGTTGGGTCTATGAATGTGCGTGGTTGTAGTACGATTGAGGCTAAAAGGGAGGAGATTGGGAGAATGTTTGTGAGAAGAAAGTTGGATGTGTTAGCTTTGAGTGAAACAAAGATGAAAAGGAAAGGTGAGTCTACATTTGGAAGTGTGAATAGAAGATTGTCAGGTGTTGATAGAGGAAGGGCAAGAGAAGGTGTGACACGCCTTGTTAGTGAGCCCGGAAGTGCAGCAGTGTGTGATTGAATGGAAAGAGGTGTCATGGAGACTGATGTGGGTGAAAGCGAAATTTGAACGTGGGTTGTGGGTATTTGTGAGTGCATATGGGCCTGGTAGTGAAAGGGATGAAGAAGAGAAGGAGTCTTTCTGGAATGATGTTGATGAGTGTTTGCAGAGCTTTGGAGCAAATGTGAATGTGGTAATGATGGGGGATCTGAATGCTAGAGTAGGAAATGTAGCAGTTGAAGGTGTAGTTGGTATGCATGGTGTGTCTTGAAGAAATGAAAATGGGGAACGAATGATAGGTGTGTGTGTTGAGCGAGAGATGGTGATTGGGGATACCTTGTTTGAGAAGAAAGATATTTATAAATATACATGGGTGAGACAGGAGGGTGAAAGGATTGTTGACAGAGCATTGATGGACTATGTGGTTGTTTCCAGGAATGTAATAGGAAGATTGTTGGATGTGAGAGTTTTGAGAGGGGAGGGTGGAGGTGTCTGACCACTACCTGGTGGAGGGAAAGTTGAGAGTAGGTAAGAGATGAGTGAGAGGTAGGAGAGTTAGGTGTGGCAGGGAGGTTTTGAAAGTGAGTTAGATAAAAGAGAGAAAATGATGGAGTATCAGGAGAAATTGAGAGATCAGTGGTACGCAGTGAAAGATCAGGAGAGTGGCAGTGTGGAGGAGGAATGGCAGTTGTTTAAGAGTGCTGTGGTGGGGCATGCAGAAGAGGTGTGTGGTGTGAGACGAGTGGGTGGTGGTGTAAGAGAGGGAAATGAATGGTGGTGTGAGGAAGTAAGTATGGCTGTGGGTGAGAAGAGACATGCATATGAAGTGTGGTTGCAGAGGAAGGATGAGGTGTCATATGAGAGGTATAAGGAAAAGAGGAATAGGGCGAGAAGGGTTGTGCGTGATGCTAAAGTGGCAGCAGATGAGAGGTGGGGTAGGCGGATGACTGAGAATTTTCAGGAGAATATGAAAATGTTTTGGAAGGAGGTGAAAAGGGTGCGAAAGGGAGAGTCTGGGAAGGAGGAGCGAGTAAAAGCAGAGGATGGAAGATGTTAACTGAGATGGATGCAGTAAGGAAGAGATGGGCAGAGTACTTTGAAAGATTGTTGAATGTAGAGGAGGAAAGGGAGGCTGAGATTGTGGCAGATGGAAGGGTGCAAGAAATAGATGTGTTGGGAGAGTTGAATGAAACTTTGATCACGATGGAGGAAGTGCAAGAGGCAGTAAAGTAGATGAAAACAGGGAAAGCTGCAGGTATGGGTGGGTGTGCTGTGGAATGCCTGAAATGTGGTGGAGCGACTATTGTTGACTGGTTAGTAAGATTGTTGAATGTGTGCTTTGCGCAAGGTAAGGTGCCAATTGACTGGGCAAGTGCTTGTGTGATCCCACTGTATAAATGTAAGGGTGATAAGTATGAATGTACTAGCTTTAGAGGTATAAGTCTGTTGAGTGTGGTAGGTAAGGTGTATGGCAGAGTGTTAAGAGAGTTAGAGAGGGTACAGAGGGAGTGATTGGTGATGAGCAGTGTGGCTTTAGGAGAGGGAGGGGATGTGTGGATCAGGTGTTTGCTGTGAGACAGGTGTGTGAAAAGTATTTAGCAAAAGGTGAGGATGTGTTTTGGGCATTCATGGATTTAGAGAAAGCATATGATAGAATTGATAGGGAGGCATTGTGGAATGTTTTAAGATTGAATGGGCTTGATGGCAGGTTACTAAAAGGAGTGAAAAGTTTTTATGTAAATAGCAGAGCGTGTGTAAGAGTGGGAAATACTGTGAGTGATTGGTTTCCCGTGAGAGTGGGGCTGCAGCAAGGATGTGTGATGTCGCCTTGGTTGTTTAATATTTATATGGATGGTGTTGTAAGGGAGGTGAATGCAAGAGTGTTAGGTGGAGGACTGAGTCTGGTGAATGATGGTAGAGAGTGGAATCTGAAGCAGCTGCTGTTTGTGGATGATACTGCACTGGTGGCTGATTCAGAGGAGAGATTGAGACAGTTGGTAGAGGAATTTGGAAGGGTGTGTGAAAGGAGGAAACTGAAAATAAATGAGAATAAGAGTAAAGTGATGAAGTGTACGAGGTTGGTAGATGGTAGGAGGATGAATATAGATTTGAATGGTGAGTTGCTTGAGGAGGTTGAGTGTTTTAAGTATTTAGGGTCACATGTTGCTGCGGATGGAAGAATAGATGCAGAAGTGAAGTTTAGAATGAATGAAGTTGGAAAGGTGCTGGGAAGAATGAAAAAAGTGTTTGGATGTCGTTCACTCAGAATGGATGTAAAGAGAAGGCAGTATGAGGGTGTTGTGGTACCGACTGCATTATATGGGGCTGAAACATGGAATATGGGTGTAGCAGAGAGGAAAAGTCTGAATGTAATGAAGATGAGGTGTCTGAGGAGTATGTGTGGAGTGACGCGTATGGATCGAGTGAGAAATGAAGAAGTGCGAAGGAGAACTGGAATTGTTCGGGAGATGGCTGATCGAGTTGAACAGAGGGTGTTGCGATGGTTTGGGCATATGGAGAGAATGGATAATGAGCGATTGGTGAAAAAGATAACTAGATCTGATGTGAGAGGTGTAAGGCTGAGAGGAAGACCACGAATAGGATGGATGGACAGTGTGAAGAGAGCGTTGGATGCGAGAGGGTTGTCTGTTGAGCAAGGAAGAGTGGCTGTGCGTGATAGAAATGAATGGAGAGAAATTGTGAATGAATAAATGATGACGCAGCCCTGAGGGGATATTCTCCTGCATTTTGTCTGATCAGCTGATCAGGTCAGGTGCAGGTAAGGGGCTGGATCCATTATGATGTGGCAGGGGTAAACCAGCTTTGCTGTCGGGCCCTGCTGCGGATGTCACTGACTGCACTGCGTAGTTGACCCTCGTGCGGTGTGGTACGGTGAGGATCTGTCCCTTCTCCCCTTTAGGGCTAAGATGCGAATGAATGTGTATGAGTGGATGAATTAATTGGTAGTGTGTTGACCTGTCTCGGCTACCTCCCTTTTCTTGGGGGAAGCAAGCCTAGGTATATAGATAGATAGATAATTAGTTGTTTCATTAGGATTAATGACTATGTTTGTAAGTACTGTGTAGTTTTGTCGGGACGACAAAAGGACTCGGTGAGAGGGTAGCGTTCAGAAGCGGGATTTTCTAGATAAGGAGTACTGGAAGGGTCTCAGTACTTCCTGTATTTTTCAGTGACGAGTCAGAGTTGCCAGTTTGGCCGCTATTTGTGAGCGGAGATGTTTTGTAAAGGTATGCTTTAAATTTTACATTCTTTTTCTCTATAATGTTTCATGTATGTGATTGTTAAATTATGTAATTTATTTCAGTTTGTATGCTAAATAATTTAGTGTTACGTAGTGTAAAAAAAACTGTGGGGTATTTTGAATGTCACAGAGTGATAACTGTTGCTCCTTTGAGAATGCACTAAAACTTTGGAGAAGAAAGGAAGGCTATGTAACGATGGGGAAGAGCCAGCAGGGAGAAAGCGGAGAGAGAGAGAGATCAGCTGACCACGATGGACGACGCACGTGCTGACGATAATGCCTGCGACCCGTTGAGGGGGGCAAACAGTCAGCCACAGTCTCCTGCAGCCCAGAAGATCAAGGGGACTGTGGTTTGGTTTAACGTGAGGGCGGGATACGGGTTCATCAAACGCCAGGATACTGGCGTTGATGTTTTCGTGCACCGTTTGACAATCGTTAAGCCGAACCCACGGCACCACCAACGCTCCCTAGGTGATGGAGAACGGGTGGAGTTTGGTCTGTTTGGGACTCTAAAGGGTCCTGAGGCCAAGGATGTTACTGGGTCGGGAGGTGTGGCCGTGCAGGGCTCTGCTCATGCACGGCGACGTCTCGCGGCCCATGGACATCAGATCAGGGATCCTGGGAATCCTGAGCAGCTAAATCTGCTCGCGGAGATGTGTGTCACGATGGCTAAGGCTTTTTGTGGGGGTGATAAGGGGACTTTGCATGTTCTCCTCCCCAAGATCTTCAAGAAGAGCGGGCTGCCTCGCCTTATCATCCCCGAGTGCTTCGCCTGCGACATACACTCGATTCCACGCCAACGGGAGCGTCGGGCCCGGCAGCGACGATCTGCTGCCCCTCGTCAGACCCTGAGGAAGAGGCTGCGACTGGAGGCCCCCCTCAACAGGAAGACGGCTACTCCCGCTCCTGTTGACGACCTGGATACGACCAAGACCACGGCACAGACTACTGCTGAAGTTCACGAGCAACCGCTGATGACGGAGGAGGGGGCAAGATTATTCTGACACGGCCACCATGGCCAAGGAAGCGTCGACCGGTTACTCGGCTAGGGAGGAGGTTCGTGAGTCCTCCCCTCCTTCGGCAGTGGAGGGCTCTCCATCTTGCCCTCCAATCATCGACCTGAAGGATCAGCTAGATGTAGCCTCCTACCGACACCTCCTGGCCCTCAGTGCCCATACCCGGTCGTACCAACTCGGAGCCACGACCTATACCACCTTCTACGATCTGCTCCCGGCTGCCGACTTGGGTAAGGAGATCACACCTGTACGGATCGTCTGGGAGTAGGAGGTATGTCTAGCCGCCAATCTGCGAGCTTTTTATCACATGTTCCCGCCTCGACTGCACCTTAAGATAGGCGAGTAGTGCGACGTGAGGCTGCCTTTACCATCATCATCTGGCTGGCCAAATATCCCCCAAGAGGATGATGGCCATTAAGGCAGAAGAAGAAAAAAAAATAGGTAAGTCAGTTTCGTTTCAGTTTTAGTTTCAGTAGAGTTCAGTGTCAGTGCTACCTACTGAAGATAATATAGCTCAGTTGCTTGTGAAAACAGTGAAGTGTAGCTGGCAAGTAATAAGTGTAATTATTTAGTGAATAAATATGGCGAACTTAAGAAGCCAGTGTTTATTTACCACGCCTGAGCCAATCTTGTTGCACACCGAAAGGCTGATCATACGAAGAACAACTCACTGGGCAACGTCCTTCCTATACTGAACTACTGCTGTTGAAGCCT
>JAGKTI010023827.1:0-14632 GCA_018397915.1 Birgus latro
CCTTCCAAACTCCTCTACCAGCTGTCTCAATCTCTCCTCTGAATCAGGCACCAGTGCAGTATCATCCGCAAACAGCAGCTGCTTCAGATTCCACTCTCTACCATCATTCACCAGACTCAGTCCTCCATCTAACACTCTTGCATTCACCTCCCTTACAACACCATCCATATAAATATTGAACAACCAAGGCGACATCACACATCCCTGCCGCAGCCCCACTCTCACGGGAAACCAATCACTCACAGTATTTCCCACTCTTACACACGCTCTACTATTTACATAAAAACTTTTCACTCCTTTTAGTAACCTGCCATCATGCCCATTCAATCTTAAAACATTCCACAAAGCCTCCCTATCAATTCTATCATATGTTTTCTCTAAATCCATGAATGCCCAAAACACATCCTTACCTTTCGCTAAATACTTTTCACACACCTGTCTCACAGCAAACACCTGATCCACACATCCCCTCCCTCTCCTAAAGCCACACTGCTCATCACCAATTACTCCCTCTGTACCCTCTCTAACTCTCTTAATTAACACTCTACCATGCACCTTACCTACCACACTCAACAGACTTATACCTCTAAAACTAGTACATTCATACTTATCACCCTTACCTTTATATAATGGGACCACACAAGCACTTGCCCAGTCAATTGGCACCATACCTTGCACAAAGCACACATTCAACAATCTTACTAACCAGTCAACAATAGTTGCTCCACCACATTTCAGGCATTCCACAGCACACCCATCCATACCTGCAGCTTTCCCTGTTTTCATCTGCTTTACTGCCTCTTGCACTTCCTCCATCGTAATCAAGGATTCATTCAACTCTCCCAACACATCTATTCCTTGCACCCTTCCATCTGCCACAATCACAGCCTCCCTTTCCTCCTCTACATTCAACAATCTTTCAAAGTACTCCACCCATCTCTTCCTTACTGCATCCATCTCAATTAACATCCTTCCATCCTCTGCTTTTACTCGCTCCTCCTTCCCAGACTCTCCCTTTCGCACCCTTTTCACCTCCTTCCAAAACATTTTCTTATTCTCCTGAAAATTCTCAGTCATCCGCCTACCCCACCTCTCATCTGCTGCCACTTTAGCACCACGCACAACCCTTCTTGCCCTATTCCTCTTTTCCTTATACCTCTCATATGACACCTCATCCCTCCTCTGCAACCACACTTCATATGCATGTCTCTTCTCACCCACAGCCATACTTACTTCCTTGCACCACCATTCACTTCCCTTCCTTACACCACCACCCACTCGTCTCACACCACACACCTCTTCTGCATGCCTCACCACAGCACTCTTAAACAACTTCCATTCCTCCTCCACACTGCCACTCTCCTGATCTTTCACTGCATTCCACTGATCTCTCAATTTCTCCTGATACTCTATCATTTTCTCTCTTTTATCCAACTCACTCACTTTCAAAACCTCCCTGCCACACCTAACTCTCCTAGCTCTCACCCATCTCTTACCTACTCTCAACTTTCCCTCCACCAGGTAGTGGTCAGACATACCTCCACCCTCCCCTCTCAAAACTCTCACATCCAACAATCTTCCTATTACATTCCTGGAAACAACCACATAGTCCATCAATGCTCTGTCAACAACCCTTCCACCCACCTGTCTGACCCATGTATACTAATAAGTATCTTTCTTCTCAAACAAGGTATTCCCAATCACCATCTCTCGCTCAACACACACACCTATCATTCGTTCCCCATTTTCATTTCTTCCAGGCACACCATGCATACCAACTACACCTTCAACTGCTACATTTCCCACTCTAGCATTCAGATCCCCCATCATTACCACATTCACATTTGCTCCAAAGCTCTGCAAACACTCATCAACATCATTCCAGAAAGACTCCTTCTCTTCTTCATCCCTTTCACTACCAGGCCCATATGCACTCACAAATACCCACAACTCACGTTCAAATTTCGCTTTCACCCACATCAGTCTCGATGACACCTCTTTCCATTCAATCACACACTGCTGTACTTCTGGGCTCACTAACAAGGCCACACCTTCTCTTGCCCTTCCTCTATCAACACCTGACAATCTTCCATTCACACTTCCAAANACACCTAACTCTCCTAGCTCTCACCCATCTCTTACCTACTCTCAACTTTCCCTCCACCAGGTAGTGGTCAGACATACCTCCACCCTCCCCTCTCAAAACTCTCACATCCAACAATCTTCCTATTACATTCCTGGAAACAACCACATAGTCCATCAATGCTCTGTCAACAACCCTTCCACCCTCCTGTCTCACCCATGTATACTTATAAATATCTTTCTTCTCAAACAAGGTATTCCCAATCACCATCTCTCGCTCAACACACACACCTATCATTCGTTCCCCATTTTCATTTCTTCCAGGCACACCATGCATACCAACTACACCTTCAACTGCTACATTTCCCACTCTAGCATTCAGATCCCCCATCATTACCACATTCACATTCGCTCCAAAGCTCTGCAAACACTCATCAACATCATTCCAGAAAGACTCCTTCTCTTCTTCATCCCTTTCACTACCAGGCCCATATGCACTCACAAATACCCACAACTCACGTTCAAATTTCGCTTTCACCCACATCAGTCTCGATGACACCTCTTTCCATTCAATCACACACTGCTGTATTTCTGGGCTCACTAACAAGGCCACACCTTCTCTTGCCCTTCCTCTATCAACACCTGACAATCTTCCATTCACACTTCCAAAAGTAGACTCACCTTTCCCTTTCATCTTTGTTTCACTCAAAGCTAACACATCCAACTTTCTTCTCACAAACATTCTCCCAATCTCCTCCCTTTTAGCCTCAATCGTACTACAACCACACACATTCATAGACCCAACCTTCAGGGTACGGGGATAACTCGATCCCCCATCCCTTTCTCTGGCCTGTCTCTTTTTAGGAACTAAAAAACAGAGGAGGGGGTCCCTAGTCCCCTCACCCCGCCCCTTTTAGTCGCCTTTTACGACACGCAGGGAATACGGTGGCGGAATTCTTCCTAACACAATCTGGCCGCAGAGTAGTAGTACCACCCATAGTGCGGCCAGATTATGTCCCCCCCCCGCCACAGGGGGGGATTATATGTGTGTGAGATGGAGGGGAGGGGGAGACAGACGATAACATGGAGAAAAGGAGTGAGGGAGGCGGGGTGAGTTGGAGAGAGTGCAGCCTGATGGAGAAAGACAGAGTGACATGTATGGAGTTCGTTTGTGGTCATGGGAGTAAGGTACTGGCTCCAGATAGATAGATATATAGATGGATAGATAGATAGGGGTAGGTATCTTTCGGCAGGTAAAAGTGGAAAATATAAGAGGTGAAATATTATGTAAACTTTAAGTATTTATAACAGATGATAGGAAGTGCTTCTCAGCTAAAGATTATTAGCCAGCAAAGGAAAGTGAGAAGCAAAAAAGGTGAGACACTTGTAAGGGTGTGCTGGAACCAGTGCTGACAACATGTAAACAAAACACTAACGAACAAGCTGCAAACGTACTCCTAACACCAGCGTCCAGGTCATATTAGCAGCATCATGAAGTCTCAGCTGCCTCGTATGAACGCGCTTATCCCACCAACTCTCCTGTCAGTACGTTCGAAATTGCACTGAAACATTTTCGCATAAATCTGTCCAACACATTTTGAGGACACGTGTGGACGCGCCTTGAGGAGAATTTTTGTATATATGAGCAGAAAAACATGCCAAGCCTCTCTCAGCCTAGGAGTATTAGCCAGTAGGAAGAGGGAGGGAGAGACCGAGGTTGAGATGGAGGGATGGACTGGGGAGTTATAGGGCCGTACTATAAAAACTACACGCCAGTATTGACGAAATTGAGCGTCTGACGTTTCTGTTTTTCGTACCATAAACAAATTTACTGTTCACGGCAGGCGATCGTCACCTGGTTATGGCGTAAAATAGTATTGGAATGTAATAGAAGGATAAACGCCACAAGAGACTCCCCTTTCGTAAAACAGATTTAAATATTCATAAATACGATAACTGTTTTTTCCATTTATAAACACTGAATAATTAGGAATAAAATTCTCCTTTGCTGGCTAAAACATATGAGTAATACAAGGCTGTTCAAAAAATTTGACTAGACCAAACGTTTCAGTTATGAATACGAGTAAACAAAAACTTTCATGGTGAGGTCGTGGGGCGTAAGATTGGAGTTAGGATATTAAATAATGCTTCCTAGTTTCTTTCAGACTTCCTGTGTACTTTCTCAACAGATTTTTGAAACGGCAACTGTTTGAAAGTTTGTGTATTAGCCAGCTCAGTGCTGTGGTTCAGACATTTGAGAGCAAGTCACTAATCTTCCGCCTTTGACCGGACAACATGCTTTTGTAACAATTCTTGCATATGAAAAATCATGAAATAAATGACGTGTAAGAAGTGTATGTACAATATTATATTACATGGCAGATATTACACATATCAGAGTTGGGTCAGTGTTGGTAAATGGTTAATCAGGTTTGTATTTTTCACAAGCTTTAGTGTTCTATTTTACAGTTGTGAGAGAAACTGGCAATGAAACAGAGACAAATTTTTCATCAGTACCAAAAAGTATGTAAAATCACTTAAATTCTTAATTGAAAAATGTGATTCTGTTTTGCACCTTAATAAATTGATAATCTGATGTAGTTAGGATAGGTAAGTTACCAGATGAGTGAAGTTGTTGGTTAGGATTCAGGCTGAAATATTCACCTGTTTCAATTAAGCACTCAGATTTGCGCATAGATGTGTTGGCTTTAAAGCATAATTTGTTAGTAAATGCAATTTATTTCATGAGAATTAAAAAAAAATTGATACATCTCTCTATCCCAAAAGCTTTCTTACTTGCAGCTAAATAACTACATGCCTTAGGAAATGGCCTGTATCATGCATATATAATATAAAAAATAGTTAATTTGATAGAAGTGACAGTTGTTGTAATGAAGGAGCAGATGGGTGTAGGAAAGGCATGGAATATTGGTTAGGGTGGGTTATACAGAAGCATGAAAGGTGTAGTTAAGCAAGGGCTGACAATCAGAAAGTATTGAGAAAAATATTTATCGAAGGAGACAAACATCAAGCATAGGACCAGTTTAGGAGATAGCTAGGAAAACCGAAGAGCAAACCTTCTGAAAATGTATAATGCCGAACTGGATGAAAGTACCATAGAGGTGGGATGATTTCTTGGGGGGGGGGAAGAAAGCTTATCTAGCAGACTGTGACAGAAAAAGAAATACTGTACCATGAAACTTAGGAAATCATTCCATACTTCTTGAAGGGTAAAGTAATAACAAAGAATGTGAATACCAGAGTAGTATAAATACTGAGCTAAACTAGAATACCTGAAATAGGGAACCCGTAAGGACTGAATGAACAACTGTTCTTGCATACACATCTGATAACTTATAATTTCCAATATTGTCCGCTGGTCATGGCTGGATGATGTGGGAAAAACAAACTGCTGAAAAAGAATGGAGGAGTGTTACTCCATCCCTCTTGTGTTGGTGCTGCAGTGAATGTCACCATTTAACCAGATTTGTAAAGAAGTAAATTATTCTTCATGAAGAAATACGAATTTTTAGAAATACAGAGCACTTTCACCTCGCCCACGGAGACGGCACAACCGCGAGAGATAGTTCAAGCGATCTAGAGATGAAGTCACAGGCTCATTAGCCTCTTCCAGGGTTCTTGTGTGAGTTTCTGTGAGAGTAAAAATAATTCTCCAATAACTATATTTACATCTTGCAATATAAATTTAGGAACACATGATGTACTTCTTCATGAGTAGAGGTGCACATAACCTGGATAAACTGCTGTATAATTCATGACCGGTGAGCTGGCCGGAAACAACATGGAAATCTATGAAGTATGCAATACTTTGCTACTATGAATTCAAATCTGGATAATCTCAATAATTATTTCATGCAAATAACTGCAAAAGGAGGATCAATCATAAGTCATTCTCAGTCTGTACTGTACACTGTATTTTGCTTATAAATGCATCCTCTTTATGCGTTCTACCATCATTTGTTACCAATTCTAGCGCAAATATACTTATTTTATACATAGAAACAATAGTTTAGAATGTGTTAGCGAAATGTCTCGTTTATTAAACAAAAGAATCGTTCAAAATTTGCGCGCAGTTAGTGGTCATGCAGCTCATTCTCGCCCAATATAGCAACTGCCGTGGCATTTAAAAGCCAAAACTTGGTTTCGCCAAGACTGACGGTCCAGATATTTTATAGCAAGGATGACCGACGTTCATGAACACCTGAAGACTGAACGTCGCCGTTGGACCGCCTAAACTCTTGGTTTTTATAGTATGGCCCATAGGAGAGAGGGGTGTAAGTTGGAGGGAGGGTAGTGAAATGGCAGGACACTGGGCGGAATGGAAACAAATTATTTGTGGCCACCCCTTTCGGGATTAAGGAACCTCGCTACAGACAGATAAATAGGAAGAAAGAAGCAGAGGAGGTAAATATTGAATTATCTCTTATTCCGTGTCGTGCATGCAATTCGCGAGCAAAACACGCCTCGCTCTAGTCACCTTGGCTCCACATGTACAAACGTATTACATAAATCGGATCAATAACACCTCTACCGATATCAGAGAATCCACCGCGCGGGAAACTGGCCTGAGTGGTGTTATACAAGCGGCGGTGAATGTTGATGGCCGGAGGTTTCGTCACTTCGGGTAATACACTTTCACTGATAACGGCAAGGAGCTGACTAGGGTTCTACATGTGGTGGCACTCCTTGAGGTGGAACCAGATCTCACCTTCCCCTGCATTTCGGCGTGAGAAGAGCCCTGGTCTTACCCTCGCGAGGAGCTGTCCATCACAAGAGGGAGACGATTCCTAGACGGTGGATGTACTGTACTTTACCTGTAGGAGGCCCCACAGAAGAAGCTGCTGTAGTGAATGAAGTGAGGCGCGGTGATCATAGTTTTAATACTCATAGACAGACAGACAAATAGATAGAGAGATAGATAGATTGATAGATAAACAGGTATGTACTTAGACAGCACAGAAACATAGATTACTAGGTAGAAAGATATTCCCACCGTATATTCTGTATATATAGATAAAAAGAGAGATACATAGAGATAGATAAGTGTATGGATAGATAAAGATATACTGTTGATAGATAAATAGGTAGTCAGATAGATGGAACAAACTGATATGAATAAATCGATAAAATTGACCATAAAAAGTGACCAGCAACGACTCAGAAAAATTAAATAAAAGTTGCAGCTAAAAAGAAGGAAAAAAAACATTGGCGGCAGAAAACAGTTAGAAAAAAGGAAGAATTGAGAGAGGAGATAATTTGCTTAGCGAAGCACACACCCGGATACTGCTCCTCGCATCTACCACATCAGCTGCTGGGTTTAGTGTGTGTGTGTGTGTGTGTGTGTGTGTGAGAGAGAGAGAGAGAGAGAGAGAGAGAGTGAGAGAGTGCCAGTTTCAACACCACATCCAATCTCCCTACACATAATGCAATTCTCTCCACAGGTAAAACGTTAGGTAAGGCTCAGTTATCCTCAGGTGGTGGACATTAAATGTTTCTGGGCCGGACACATTATGTCTGTGGTGATTCAGCCATCCTCACGCTGTCCTACATCTTCGCTGCGCGATATTTTTATTTGGTCCCTTTGTGTAAATTAATTTTTTATGATAGAATGTTGGATTTGGTTTTATTTTAAAGCTGAATAGTTGTCTTTAATGTAGTATGTTCAAAAAGGATAACAAAGAAAATAGAATATCAAAATGATGAGTTGAAGATTGGCGAAAAACAAAAATTATATACATTGCCTTAGAAAAATATTAGGCAATAAAAGTCTAATAAAGATATGTAAATCTGGTTTAAACCATGCAAAACTACAATAAATTACCTTTACAATGATATATAGATTATTGTAAGTTTTGCATTTTGTTGCGCGGTAAAGGGAGAGGAAATAGATGCAACATTTTTATTTTAGTCTCGGCCGCATATTGACTTCTCAATCTTATTCTTTGATCGGTCAGTGTAAAAACTCTTCTTATTATAGGATTCTGGTTGTGGTGGTATTTTGAAGCTGAATAGTTGTACTTTATCGTAGTATGTTCAATAAAAGAAAACAAAAGAAATATAAAGTTGTAGTGACAAGTTGAATATATGCAAAAATCAAAATTTTATACCCTGCTGTAGAAAAGAAATATTCGCCAATAATAAAGTAATAAAGAAACAAAGCTATGAGTCAGACCAGCTGTGCCGTAACCGCCACACATAGAGCAACCATTCCTTAATATCACGCTCGAGGCTCTTTGTTATGACGCGTAAACGCGATTTATGGTGAATATTTTACAAAAGCTTCTTAAATGACGATTAAAAGCGTCAACAGAATCTCAGAGGTAATGCATTCAATCCGTTACTCTCTTCGATCTTAAAAGCTCCTTCATGCTTCTTCCTTGGTGTCAGAATTTCCTCTTCCATTATCTTAATATTTTCCTAAGAATTATAAAGAGGACACTGAACAGCCACTCCAGTTCTGAAGTCCCAGTGCTTTATTTTATGAGTTGATGGTGCCAGATGTGCTGCTCAGAGGGGCTTGAGATACAGAGGGTGATGTGTGTTGAGGGGACGGCTTAGTGTTATCTATGTCATCCCTGAACTATGTATTCACTTCCTACTCCCACTGCCTCAACTACGTCCACACCAGCAGACTGAGCTTTCCCCACAGCATAAAAAGGTATGGTCAGGTGTGTTTCAAGTGGAGCGCTGTTTTTGGACCATCTGTTGTAGACAGGTGTGTGAGTGTGTGTGTGCGTGTGACAACATCGAACCCTGAGGAACGTTGGTGATGATTCTGTTAGTTGAAAAAAGTGGATATTTACAACCAAGGATTTTAAAGACTTGAGATGCAGACGGAGAAATTGATAGAAAGATTGGTGGATGGATGGATGGATGAGTGAATAGGTTTAAATAGACAGGTAGATGGATAGATAGATGGATAGACAGACAGATAGACAATAGATAGACAGACAGATAGATAACTGCACCTCCTTCCAGTATTCCTCTCCCGACCACCAACCTCCCAATCCACATTCATCATTTTTCTATCGATTTTATTTTGGTCTCTAATTTTTCCTGAATATAACACGTACTTGATTTATTTCTTAAGCACGTAGGAGAGAGAGAGAGAAAGACAGATACAGAGAGAGATTCAAGTGGGCCAGGTGAGAAAGGTGTGTTTTCTTGATTACCTGCACGTTTCCGATTGATTATGGCCTGTAGGCAATCATTGATCCAGGAATTTTATGTCAGACTGAGTATTTACTGGCAAATTCTCTATATTTTTCTCTCTCTCCCACACACACACACACACACACACACACACACCTGCAAACCACCTGTAACAACACACGACTACAGACGACAATTTCCTCTATATAACCTTCCCTATGTTACCTTTTTATAATGACCGTCGGACCGAATTATAGTAAAATTAAGGAGCTTCCTAACTACTTTTTCACTGTGATTTATTCTGCGACTGCTTTATTTGTCGTGATTATTTGTCCTTGTTTTTTTCTAGAACCAGCAGCAGATTTGTCATGATGGCCGCTACGTTGAGATTGATGATGATGATGATGATGATGATGATGATGGCAGTGAAGGGGCAAGTGTTCTTCAGGGGCGACTGTTCGAAAATACGCATTATCAAGGACTTCGACTTGGAGAGGGTGAGTGATGGTAATGATGATAATGGTTATGATGATGATGAAATATGACAGGTTGTAGGATGATAATGATGATAATGATTAACTAAACTCCTCACACGGCCGTACCTACATGCGTCATGACTCTCTTCAGTGCATACAGTCGTCTTCTTCAGTACTTACCTTCGTCATCAGTACTTACCTTTGTCTTCTGCACTACTTACGTTCGTTTCTTCAGTACTTACCTTCATCTTCTTCAGTACTTACCATTGTCTTCTTCATTACTTACCTTTGTCTTCTTCAGTACTTACCTTTGTCTTCTTCAGTACTTACCTTCGTCTTCTTCATTACTTCCCCTCGTCTTCTTCAGTACCTGGGGACATGGTTCGAGCAAGAGCGGTACTTCGTGGGGTACCAGGAGGTGGGCCGGTGCTGGAGTTTAACTTACATCAAGGACCGCAAGACGGGCAAGATATTTTCCAGGAGCGATTTTATGGACATTCTGTAAGTATATGTGTGTATAAAAATGTGTGAGTGTGTGTGTGTGTGTGTGTGTGTGTGTGGAAAGCAAAAACAAAGATCTAATTTCTCACAACTAATATATGAATCAAACCTTCTTATTTTTATTCATGCACGTTTGTGTGTGTGTGTGTGTGTGTGTGTGTGTGTGTGTGTGTGTGTACGTGCGTGTAATGCAAAGAGAGAGCCTAATTTCTCGCAATAAATGTATGACTCCAATCCCTCACTCTCCCAGCATCAACCGCCCCAGAGCCATCATCGGGGATGTGACAGCTAAGAGGTCCTTCTCTGCCCCCAACTTTACACCCAAGGGCGCCCCCAGGCGGACGCACCGGACGCACGTGCGTCCACTATGGCTCCAAGGCAAGAAAGGGCCCTTTGGGGGCCTGTTAGGGAAATCTCCTCAACATTACTTAAGCAAACCTCATATTGAACTAAAATAAATAGTATAATATAATCAAACATATTACCTAAAGATAAACTCAATCATCATTAAAAGAATTTGATAATTTCATCATTATGTAAGTAATGAAAGAACACAATGTAGTAGACTATTTCACAGAAAATTAAATCATTACCCCCGTCCTAACGTTCGGGATGGTTTTCTTTAGTTACCATAATCTTGTTTTATACAAAGTCGAATGCTGTATTTAGGAATCTCTTTGATATTTTGGATAATTGGTCACCCGAATGATTCTTTGATAAAACAGTGGGTTTATTACTGGTTAATTTCCTATATAAGAGAATCACAAGGCAATCGATTATTGATATTGTTAATGTAATTTTATGCCTTTCGAATGCTAGAGAACATCCATTGTTTACAATCGGAGGAGCAGCAAAGAAGGCGGTAATATATTTCTTTGTTTTATAACATGTTATACATCTCTTAGGAATTTGTTTTAACATTTTTTATGCCTGCAGCCTACAAAAGAATTCACAATTACAAATTTAGGTATTGAGGATTTGTAGCAGCCATCAATTCAACCAATTCATTTGGCTAAGAGATGCTTAGCCTGGATGGATAGCCTGTTAGTAAAGGTAGGGAAACAAAACCATAGTGAAGTACCACAGTAATAGAAGATACGAATATTCTTTGAACATTAGGGATAACTGCCATTTCGGATTTTCGGTGCTACACTCTGCATGCTCCACATTTAGGCTTACCATGATCTAGACAAGTGTTCTTCGAACTTTTTTCATCACGACCCAGTTTCATTTTATGTATAATCTTCACGACCCTATTGCACGGCTGTTGTACCTCTCTTCCTCTGGTTTGAAAACTTTTTACTAATACATACATACATATATACATACATACATGCATACATTGCATAAGCATGTACACATACCGATACATACATGCATAGGTGGATTCAAAATAATTGCATATGTTGAAAGTGTGCTAATGTAAATTTTATGTATTAAAAATATTGTTGCAAAATATGTACAAGTACTGTGTAAATTGCAGCTAAGCAGAGAAAAATAGTATGCCTTTACCTGTTCAGTGTGCCTGGTGTACCTGCTTGTTACTACACTCCATTTCACTGAGTCTGGCACCATCAGTGATGTCCTCAATACCTGTAGTACTAATAAAGGCCCTTAGTACTGGATATACCTTTTTGTATTGCCTTTTTATATTGATTCTCAAGGTAATAAATGGTGGTTCACATAGTGCAGAGGATTTACATCAACA
Source organism: Birgus latro (assembly GCA_018397915.1). Taxonomy (NCBI): domain Eukaryota; kingdom Metazoa; phylum Arthropoda; class Malacostraca; order Decapoda; family Coenobitidae; genus Birgus; species Birgus latro. The sequence goes on from JAGKTI010023827.1 coordinate 11,941, forward strand.
CTACAGGTGTTGAGGACATCACAGATGGTGCCAAACTTGGTGAAATGGAGTATAGTTATTTTAGCCCAGTCTAGCTTGCAGGATGTATAACTTGTGAGATGAAGAAGCTCATTTTCTGGATTAGGTGTTAGTTTTAGCCCTACAACAGCCTCTGGTCTTTCATAAGCGTAGGGGCCTTTCTCCCAGTGCTCTTCTCTCATATCTTGTAACTTATCTTTAGGAGAGTACTGTTCAAAACTCTCCGACAAAGAATGAAGGTGTAGCTGTATATCGCATTTAATTTTCTTCAGTGAGTTTATTCGTTACTCTTGCGTTATTTATTTTTATATTTACGTGGGTGCTATGCTATTACTTGGCCTAAAAATCACTTCTCTCCCTCTTGAGTACTGAGTTGTGGCAATGGATTTATATTAAAATACTCTGCCAGACAGGAAGAAGTGCTATGGGAAGGATGTTGAGCCTTAGCGTTGTCTCTTACCGCCTCTAAGCTACGTGAAATAAGCTGAAGGACGAGAATCTGGGCCAAGTTATGGTGAAACGCGTATACTGAGTTGGATAAAGTAAGAGAAGTGACGGAAGAGAAGGGGAAATAGTGAGAGGATAGGCGAGAAGAAGGAATGAGAAGAGAAGGGTAAGGAGATGGAGGAAAGAAGAAATGACAGGGTAGGGCAGGGTAGGGAATGGTAATGTGTGTGTGTGTGTGTGTCTGTGAGTGTGTGTGTGTGTGTGTGTGTGTGTGTGTGTGTGTGTGTGTGTGTGCGCGCGCGCGTGCGTGCGTACGTGTGCATGTGTAAAACCTCCCCAACACTTTTTCTACGGTGATTTAGTTCCTGCTTTTCATGCATATAACAGGATTAGTCGTTGTTAAACAAAAATATTCTATAATCATTTTTTGTGTCAATTTCTAAGCCTAATCTAGAGTAGTATGCTGGCTAACTCCCTCCCTATCCCACGAAAGGACGATGGTGGAAAATGAATCTTATAATATCTGTACTATTTTCTCACAACGGGTTTTCTGCCGACCATCCTCTTTTGTTGATCCTGTCCTTTAATAAATTCTCTTTACTGTGCTTTTACCTGTGTATACCTTACCTGTGTAACTAGTGAGGCCTAGCTTCTCCATACCTGAGCTACATAGGTACGTTTAGAGCTGATAGATATGTTTGTTTGTTTGTTTGCTTGTTTGTTTTACTTGTTAGGGTGATTCAGAGTGACGTATGATAGGACTTGTTTGTTTGTTTCTTTTGTTTGTTCTGTCTTCCCCCCCCTTCCCCTCCTCCACCTCACTTACATAGTTTCCTCGTTCGTCTCGCACTCTCCATCCTCTCTACTTCATCCCTCTATCTCATCCTTGGCCTCCCTCTCCCTCTCCCTCTCCCCCTCTCCACTTCACTCACAAGCTCTTCTCGTTTGACACTCACTCCCCATCCTCTGTACTCCATCCCTCTATCTCATCTTTGGGCTCCCTCTCCCTCTCCCCCCCGCACCTCACTCACATTCCCTCTTCTCGTTAGTGTCTCACTCTCCATCCTCTACTCCATCCCCCTATCTCATCCTTGGTCGCCCTCTCCCTCTCTCCCCTGACTCACTCATACTCTCCTAGTTGGTCTCTCACTCTCCGTCTTCTCCACTCCATCCCTCTATCCCTAATGGACGCCTGATTGTCAAGTGGGGTACGGCGCTCTAATCGGTTGTATTTTCGGTTGTTTAGACTTGATACCAGTGTCTTGCTACTCAGGGAAGGGCGACTGGTCATCTTTCGCCTTGAATGTCTGGACTAAATAGCCTAGCCTCATGACCCTTCGCTTCTGTAAAGGCTATTGAGGGGAGGATAATGGTTTGATGAATTATCTTCTTCAATCTGCGTCATCCTGTAGTCCACTGGATTAACGTCTCAGTTGAACCTACAATAAATACTACTACTGCTACCTCTGCTACTACTACTACTACTACTACTACTACTACTCCAACTACTATTATTACTCCTACTCCTACTACTACTACTACTAGTCCTACTACTACTATCACTGCCACTAGTCCTTCACATTATTTACTTTACACTCCATTTCAAGACGATTTTACTCAACGACTTTATTCAACTTTACTAGTTGAAGAAGCTAATGAGGCCCTTCATTTACTCAATTCATTCCTCACCTATACTCCTTTCACTTCACCTTGCCGCAAAATGGTCATCTCTCCATTTTGAATGTCGAGTTGTGGCAATAGATAAACATTAGAATATGGTGCTAGTCACGAAAAAGTGCTATGAAATTAATGGTGAGAGGTAGGGAGGCTGGGGGGCTTCAGAACGCATCGAACCTAATAAACCCCCGAACTTCCCCGCCTTGCCTCAGTGCCCGTCTGTGAGAGGGGGAGGATGTGTGTGTTGGTGGGCAATGTAACTCTAGTGATTCTTAAGCACACGGCAGTGAGGCTGGAGACTTCGGATGGCTTCGAATCTTATGAAACCCGAATCTGAGGTCTCGTTTGTGTTCCTTGCTTGTTGTGAGAGAGGAGGAGGGTGTGTGCGTGTGTGTGTTTGTGCTAGCAGACGACGGCGCTCATGTGATAATTTCAGTGTTAATTTGCAGCTAAAAGAAAGAAAAAAGAAAAGAAAAGATTATAAGACAATGGCGGAAAAATCAATAAGACTCCATTTGAAAGAGAATGTAAAGGCGAAACTCCCAAATGT
>JAGKTI010023828.1:0-14632 GCA_018397915.1 Birgus latro
TATGGATGGGAGTACTGATGACATTAGCAGTTCTGACTATTGTTGGACATTGGCAGTGCTGATAGATGATACAAGTCACCACCTGAAAGCCCGGGCGAATTCAAAACAACACAGAATCACAAAAGCGACACCCCGCGATATGATCCATTGCACCTGAGCGTCACGGAAGTGACGACCCGTGGTTAAGGGGTTAAGGGTGCCGCAATGGATATTCTGGTGCTAGATGTCAGTGATGGAAAGGAACAGTTATTAGTCCCTTGTAGAAGTGCTGGAGTGCAGATATGGAACCCCGTACCAGACTGAGGTTTACAGAGCAAGGTTCCGGAGCCATGTACGGGCTCAAGGAGAATCCCTACAGCAGCTTGCTCATGACCTGGAGAGTATGGCATATCACGTGTATCCTGGAGCTGCACCTAACCTGTTGGCTATTCTTCTGAGGGACTAGTTCATCGATGCCCTTGATAGTGCAGAGTTGAAAGTGCAAGTGAAGCAGGCACAACCCAGAAGCAAGCAAGAAGCACTAGCCAGGGCTCTAGAGATTGAGTCCTATGTCAGGTCAAGTATGTCCACTTTTCAGGCAGATCGTAGTGCATGATTCAAGGCAGGAGAGGGGCAGGTATGTGAAATGGAAAAGTTTGAGGGCAGTTGCTGGTACTGTGCGAAGCCAGGACACAGAAAACAGGATTACTACAAGTGGAAAAGGGAACAGGAGAAAACTGGTGGAGGTTGCTGGTTGTGTGGGAAGCTGGGACACAAGAAGGTAGATTGTTACAAATGGAAGAAGAAGCAAGAATGGAACAGTGAAAGGGAATCTCATATTACAACAAACAGGTGTTGGACATGTGGTGAGGTAGGACACTTCAGCAATGAGGGGAGGCGGTAGCTCGATCGGTAGAGAGTTGGCTTGCGGTCCCGTGGGACCCAGGTTCGAATCCTCGCTGGTGCAGGGAACAGTTTAAGGATTTGAATTTCATTAAATCAGGCTTTACTGATCTACCAGAAGACCCGCCGACATGTCGTAAAAATGACCCCGCTAATACCAATACACCAGTCCTGTATGAGACAGCCCTAGCATGTATTCAATATGGACGGTGGGTGTTAAGCGCCGAAGTGGTGACATGTAGATTGTAGGAGGACGACTGGGCCTTGATGGCAGGCTGTGAAGCCTATGCCCAGAGTCGGACACATTAAAAAAAAAAAATGAGAAGGATGAGGGTAAATTAGTGAAGGCTGGTGACGAGAGGCAACAACCAGCCAATTTCTCCTAAGAACCCCCACCACTGAAGAAATACAGATGAATCTTAATGAATAGTGTGCGAGAAGACGGAAGTACAGACGACAAGAAGTGCACTAGGAATGGGAATCTTGGCAAGAAATGCCGCCATACGGTTGTGACAGGGTCAGCATTAGATGCAGAAGACTTGAAGGAGATGCAGATGGAGGATTCAGATTTACAACCAGTGCTCGAGTGGCTGCAGCAGAGGACATTGCGACCATCTTGGGAAGAAGTATCCAGGTTAAGCCCTGCGACCAAGAGCTACTGGAGTCAGTGAGACCTTCTTCGTTTGAATAATGGACTACTGGAGCATCAGTGGGAGACATCTGATGGCTTCAGCAAGTACTGGCAACTGGTGGTTCTGAAGATGAGGTCCGAGAACTTGGACGAGTCCCATAACCAGATCACTAGTGGGCACTTGAGAGTGAAATAACTCTAAGCTGGCTGCGACTTTGTCTACTGGATTGGCATGTGTCAGGATGTTGAAGTGCGGTGTCGGGCCTGTTATGTGTGTTGTGCCATGAAGGGACCCAAGAAACGTGGTTGTGCCTCTCTTCAGCTGTACCAAGTGGGTCCACCAATGGAAAGAGTCGCGGTGGACATTGCGGGACATCTGCCACCCTCTGAAAGAGGAAACAAGTAAATATGTGTTGCCATGGACTACTTCACAAAGTGGCCAGAAGCCTATACCATCCTTAATCAAGAGGCTGCAACTGTTGCTCAGGTGTTGGTTGACCAGTTTTTCTGTTGTTTTGGGATGCGACAAAAGCTACATTCAGACTTGGGAAGAAACTTCGAGTCTGCTGTGTTCCGTGAGTGCTGCAAGTTATTGGGAATCAAGAAGACCAGGACAACCCCCCTAAGGCCACACTTACATGGGATTGTGGAGAAATTCAACTGGACCCTGGGACAAGAACTGGCCAAGTACTGCATAGATGGACAAACAGAATGGGACCAGAAATTACCTTACCTGCATTCCTGATGTCATATCAGTCTGCATCCCATGAGTCTACCAGCTACACCCCTGCAAAATTGATGTTGGGCCACGAGTTATGCTTACCTGCTGACTTGTTAATGGGAAGATCACCTGGTGAAGAGCTGCCTATAGACACCACCGGCTATACGAAGCACCTTTAGGAAAGGCTGACTGAGGTACATCATCCATGGCGAGGAGCCCTCAAGTTTTCAGGAGAGGTGATGAAGTGCAAATGTGATGCCAAGGCAAGTGAGGTGAGCTTCAAGGATAGTAACCAAGTTTGGTTATATAATTCTCAGTGAAAGAAGGGACAGTCACCAAAGCTACAGAGTCCATGGGACGGGCTCAACACTGTGTTGGACCGCCTATCAGACGTAACATATTGGAATCAGGGAGGCAGGAAGTCTCGCCCAAAGGTGGTGCATGTGAACTGTATGTGGCAGTACCATGGGCCAGGACAGTACAGCTGGGACGTCTCCGAGGAATCGTGCTCTCCCGCAGCCAAGGATGTTGAGGAGGACCACAGAATTGAAGTGCAAGAGGATGGTAACAGTTTCCATAGGGAAGAGGCGAATCAGGAAGAGGACCAAGACATTCCAGGAGGAGAGGACTGTGTGGGAGAGCAGGGACATCATCGGAAGCGACATAGAAGAAGAGCTGATAAGTTGAAGGATTATTTTGTGTAAAGTTAGATGTTTCATTAGGATTAATTACGTGTGTATAAATTGTGTAGTTTTGTCAGGACAACAAAGCACTAGAGAGGGGGTAGTGTTAAGAAGCGAGATTTGCCAGTTAGTCGAGAACTTCTCGAAGTTTCCTGATATTTACCGCAGGTTTCTGTATGAGTCAGAGTTGCCAGTTTACCTGATGTTTGTGAGCGTAGTTATTTCATAAGTTGCACAATAAGTTTTGTGCTCTTTTTCTCTATAATGTTTTATTTACGTGATTGTTAAATAATGTAATTTCATTTAAGTTTATATGGTAAATGATTTAGAGTGTTATGTAATGTAAGACGACTCTCCTAGTTGGTAAATGTTAGCTCTTGCCCCGTCGAGTTTGTGCTAAAAGTTTCTAAAGTAATGCAAGATTATATAAGGCTGGGAAGGGATTAGTTCAAGTTCAGTCAGGTTTCAGTTCAGTCTGAGTGATGTTTAGTCAGTTTTCAGTTCAGTTATAGTGTAGTGCAGTATCAGTGAAGTTTGCATATTTTCGGTAACTGTGAAAACAGTGAAGTGTTGCTGGCAAAGTGAAGTGTTAATGAAGGTTATATATTTTCGGTATTTGTGAAAACAGTGAAGTATTATTTTGAAAACAGTGAAGTGTTGTCAAGCATTAAGTGTAATTGCAGTTAGTAAAGTTAGTATAGCTCCAGTGATTGTGAGAACAGTGAAGTGAACTTGGAAAGCATTAAGTGGAAGTATTTGGAAAATAAAGACAGTGAACATAAGAAGCCATTGCTTATTTACGACCCCTCAGCTGATCTTGTGTACTGTGCACCTAAAGGCTGACCACAGGAAGAACAGCTCACAGGGCAACGTCCTTCCTGTACTGTACCACTGCTGTTGGAGCCTGTGGCAGTGTGGGAGGGGGACATAACAGTACAATGGTCTGCTTAACTCTTCCACACATTCATGTAGCACCCAACCTGAAATTTCGTCAGGAACATTTGCTTTTCCTTTGTCTAATTTACTTAACTCTTCCTGTGCTTCTTTTTCTGATATTTCTATATCTGGTAATACGTGGGGGCATGCATGTTCCATAATCACAAATATCTTTCTCTTGCATATAGATGACCCCTTCATCCGTAAAGGACTGTATTTTATCTTTAAATTTGGTTCAGTATCGGATGTAGCTGTAAAAAACCTTGGGTTGATCTCTATTTTTATTTATAATGTCTTCCTCAAACTGTCTCTCAGCCTCCCTCCTTATCTTTGTATAATCATTTCTTGCCTGTTTATAGTTGTTATATGCCCTCTCACTATTGTGTCTTCCATATCTATTCCACAGCAAGTCTCTTTGTTCCTTTTTTTTTTTTTTTTTATTCTGTACTAAACCATTTCTTTATTTTCATTTTTGTTGCTTTGTGCTGAGGGATGTAATTTTGGACTCATTTCATAAAGATCACAGAGTTTTCTATATATAATATTTAAATCTTGTCCTCTAAGTTCCTTTTCCAAATCTATTTCTAAGAAGTACTTCTTCAGGTCATGATAGTTGCCCTTTTTTTTAGTTTAAACTCTTTTTGTAAATCTCATTACTGGTCACGTCATATGCAATCCTGAAGATACACTTTAATACTGCATGGTCGCTTTTGCCGAATGGGGGGGGGTGATACATTACACCGGACTGACGGTACACCTCCCTGTGTTTACTGTCACGCTCCCAACAGCCTGGTATTTAACAGTCCTTTACATCGTGTGTTAAGAAAAACTCTTGCACAAGACCTAGGAGCTTTTGATCCAACAGCTTTCATGGTTTTTTACATCTAGAGTATTCCAATTTATATTTGAAATGAAGTCTCCATTTCATATAATTCTTTCAGATTTCTCTTCCTTTCTATGTAGTAATGTTTTTAAACTCTTGTACTTTCTGCCAGGTCTTCATATTTGCCTGTTTCCCAAGTGTTTGTTTTGGGTGGCATGTATAAATTGGCCACAATTAATTTCCCCTCAGATGTGTTAATTTCCAATGCAAGCATTTCTACGTGTGAGGGTATATCTAGTTTTATTTCTTTGACTTGTTGATGTTTTCTATGTTAAGATTGCAATTCCTCCTCCCTTTCTTAAATTTCTGTCTCTTCTCCATATATTGTATTCCTCAAAGTTTTGGGTATCGTTTGATCTCTTTGGGGTTAATTTTGTTTCAGTTAGGCAAATAATATGTGGTTCTTTTTCTTTGGTATAGTCTTCTATCTCTAATAATTCAGACACCATTCCATCTACATTTCAGTACATCAACCTTGTCATCTTGTTTACATACTTGCCATAACTTGAGTCTACTACCTTTCTTCTTTTTGTTCCCTGTTGGTTATGTACCACTTTCGTACCTGCAGTCCAATTACTTTGTTTTTAAAAATGTACTCTTCCTCTGGTCTTCCCTCATTCTTTGCTTTTTGCCTCCTCCCTCTTCTGTTTTAGTATTCCCAATTCCTCTTGAGTAAGGCATCTTTTTAGCCATAGTTTTTTTGACATTCCTCTTTTTCCATGAGTTTGTTTGCATTTTTCAATCTTTCCTCCACAGTGTTCACACTCTGGAAGGTTACTTTCATGGGCCTTGACTTATTTCACTCATATTGCCCTAGCCTTTTGTGTTCCTCTTTGTGTTCATTACAGATTTCCTCTGATGCTTCCTTGAATATGCTAGTTATATTTGCCATCTCCATTCTGTGTCTTGAAATTTTATTGCTTATTTCTTTCTGCTCTATACCAGTGATTACTACAGATTTGTTGATATCTGCTGAGTCTTTGACCAATTTTGGGTTGTTTTGGAGTAATTTTTTCACTTCCTTTCTAATGCTTTTCGTTTTATATCTTATTTCTAGGTCTTTCTTTACTTTCACCATTTCAGCATACGTAGTTTCCACATCATCTTTGTAACTCTGCATCACTTCATTCACCTGGGTTATCTTCTCTTCAATATCACTGCTTTGGTCTATCAGACTGCTTGCTTGCCTAATTTTCTCCGTATGATTTTTGAACTCTTCCATAATACTCTCATGGTTGATAACTGTACTTGCAGATCTTTCTTTTAAGTGAAACCACATCAACTGACAGTTCATCTATTGTTGCGTTTTTCTTGTTTAATTCCTTTACTAATTTTTCATTTTCCTACTTCTGCATGAGCAAATGCGTCTTAATTTCATCCAATTCACAATTTGTTCACCCTTTCTACTAATTTGTTGAATGTTTTCATTTCAACCAATTGCTTGTAGAAATCATCATCCTGTTTTCTACCTTTATCCCTCCTCTTAATTCCTTCCATATTCGCTTTACTAAATATGGTGGTCCTCTTGTATTATTACTGAGAAGGGAAAAAATTACAAGTATGCATCTCCTTACTCGCCTGTGGAACCGTAATCAAAACAGCTGCAAGCTAGGTTAGCCTATTCGTGCAGTATTTTGCTGTATTCTGATAATTGGGCAACACTTTTGCTTAAACTTGCTCTGTTACATTAGAGCACCATTTAGTTAAACTTAGAACAGAGCTTGACTCATATAAAGATACTATTTAGGTATGGCCAGTTGTGGGCAAGGATGGCCAGTGCGGACCGAGGTGATATGACGTTTGGTCTCTCTGATGCATCAACTGTGTGTGTGTGTGTGTGAGTGTGTGTGTGTGTAACACAGAGATAATATTCAGAGTGCATGATTATACTATACATATATACTGCCCGTCAGGTTTTGCGTGCGTGTGTGTGTGTGTGTGTGTGTGTTCTTACCTAATTGTTCTTACCTAACTGCATCTTTACAGGAATGAGTCAAGCTCATACTGTCCCATGTTTTGAACCATGCTGATCATACATTTCTTTAAATTTATGAACTGTTTTGGCACACACTATTTCATTCGGTAGTGCATTCCACTAATCAACTGCTCTGTTTGAGAAACTGAATTTCCTTACGTCTTTATCACCTCTCTTTATGTACAGTTTTTTACAATGTCCTCTTAATGTTGCTTCCCCATAAGTTATAGACTCATTTATGTCTATTTTCTCTTTTCCTGTGATACATTTTATAACATAATGTCTCCTCTTTTCCATCTCTCCTGTAATGTTGGTAGGTTTAATCTTTTGAGTCGTTCTTTATAGCTTAGGTCCCTTAACCCGCCGAGTCCCACCAACGTACGGTGCACGTCGCTACTTTTTTCTGCGGACAGACCCACCGACGTGCAACGTACGTCACTCAATTGGAAGGCCCATTGTGTGCACATTTTTCAACATTTGCGGGTGATTTTTGGTAAGCATATGTGGGAGACCTTCCTCTACCTGCTGTCAAGCGGGGTTACTGCCTGGCCCCATCTAACCCCCTCCCCCCCACACTGGGCAATTCACCTGTTAGCAGTAACCTGGCCAGTAATGGTATGTTGCCCCATGGTCTCTTCAATGACGAAATTCACGGTGAAAGTGATTTCTGAGGTGGAGGACAAAGAAATAAAGAAGCTAGAAGTAGAAACAAACAGAACTGATGAGGTGATAATGTCGTAAAGGAAGGTGCCATATGTGGATGTGTTTGGTGACTGAACAATTCTTCTATTGCCTATATTATTGTGTGAAACCAATATAGACTTGTATTACACATAAATTCATACCAAATAAATAAATAAAAACGTAATTTAAAGTGGCTTAAATTAGTTAATCCTTCTATAGTTCGTTTTCTTTAGCCAGGTACCCTGAAAAAGAAGGAAAACGTAAGGTTAAATGACACCTGTATCAACAGCTAAATGACACCTGTATCAACATTTTTTACCTCACGAGGGCGATTTCTCTATGAATTTTCGACGTTTCTCACCAAAAGCAGAGGTTTGAGCCAAAAAAAAAAAAAAAAAAAAAGATGAAATCGGTCGGGATCTGGGGGTAAGCTGGGTAAAAAACAGGTCGGGACTGGGCAGGTTAAAATTGGTGCCCATCTTGTAGCGGCCCTTTGTACCTTTTTAATTTTATCTATGTGTTTTTTGAGATGCGGATTCCAGGCTACTGATGCATACTCCAAAGTTGGTCTGATGAATGATGTTATTATCTTTCTCAGCATGACTTCATTTATATATGTGAATGCTATCCTCATATTAGCAAACAGTGTGTACATGTTCCTTACTTTTTCATTTATGTGGTCAGCCAGTGATAATTTGTTATTGATAATCACTCCAAAATCTTTTTTGTGTAGGGCTGAACTTCCTAACTTACAGTCCCAGTTGGTCTTTTTTCACTTTTACCAAATTTTGTTACATCTGTCCACATCGAATTCCATTTGCCATCTATTGCTCCATTCATGAAGATTATTCAATTCTTCTTGTAGCTTTGTGCAAGAGTCTGTGTTTGTAATTTCCCTTTGTATTTTTGCATCAGGAGCAAACATACTTAGGTAGCTTCCATCTCTAATGGTGCTGTCTATGTCATTTATATATACTGGTGCTGTCTATGTCATTTATATATACTACATAAATAACTGGTGCCAGCACCGAGCCCTGTAGAACTCCACTTGTCACTTCTCTCCAAGATGAGTAATTTCCCCTTAGGACTGTTCCCATTCCTCTTTTATTAAGAAAATCTTGCATCCAGTCATACAGATTACCTTGGATTCCTCCTTGATTGTAGTTTCCATAAAAGTCTTTTCTGTCTTACTCTGTTAAATGCCTTCAAGAAATCCAAGTATATGTTGTCTACCCAGCCATCTCTTTTCTGTATTATTTCTGCAACTCTATTTTCCAGGTGATTTACCCAAATTCTTCGTGTCAGTTTTTCTAATATCTTGCTTATGATGCTGGTCAGAGATACTGGTCGGTAGTTAAGTGGATTTTGTCTACTTCATTTCATGAAAAGGGGCACAATGTTTACTTTCTTCCAGATATCATGCAGTTTTCCTTGTCTTAACCCGAGGAATCCCATCGACGTATGGGTACGTCGCGATGTTTTGTCACAGGTACACCCATCGACGTACAGATACGTCGCGCAATTGCAAGGGTCATAATTTGTAGAATTTTCAAGTTTCATAGGTGATTTTTGGTAGGCATATGTGGGAGACCTTCCTCTACCTACTTCAAGCAAGGATACTGCCTGGCCCCACCTAACCCCCCCCCCCCCCCCCCCCCCACACTGGGCAATTCACCTGGTAGTAGTAAGCTGGCCAGTAAAGGTATGTTGCCCCACGGTCTCTCCAATGACGAAATTCACGGTGAAAGTGATTCCTGAGGTGGAGGACAAAGAAATAAAGAAGCTAGAGCAAGAAATAAACAGAAGTGATGAGGTGGTAATGTCATAAAGGAAGGTGCCATATGTGAATGTGTTTGGTGACTGAATAATGCTTCTATTGCCTATATAAATGTGTGAAAACCATTATAGTTTGTTACTACACATAAATTCCTACCAAATACATAAATAAATACGTAATTAAAAGTGGCTTGAATTAGTTAACCCTTCCATAGTTAGTTTTCTTTAGCCAGGTACCCTGAAAAAGAAGGAAAATGTAAGGTTGCATGACACCTGTATCAACATTTTTAAGCACAGGATCGCGCTTTCTGTATGAATTTTCGATGTTTCTCAACAAAAGCGAAGATTTTAGCCAAAAAAAAAATTCCCAAAAATGCTCGGGATTTTGGGGTATCGTAGGCTGGAAATCGGATGGGACGTGACGGGTTAAGGAATCTCTGAGTATTAATTGTAATGGATTGCTTATCTCTTTTGCACATTCCTGTAATACCCAACACGAAATCTTATCAGGGCCATTGGTTTTTCCCCTGTCTAATTTTCTCTTCTCTTCATGGACCTTTTGTTTTGTTATATATATATTTTTAACGTGTGGGCAACTGGGCATCTTTGTTCATTTTCATCTCTCGCAAATGTACTTTCTTTAGTAAAAACTGACTGAAAATTTTTGTTTAGTACTTCGCAAATATCTTCTTCACTGATACAGGTTTTCCCCTGATCCATGATGGATTGTATTTCATCAACTTTTGCTTTGCTTCGTATGTAGCTGTAAAACAACTTCGGCTGATCAGTACTTTTATTTATAATGTCATCCTCAAACTGCCTTTGAGTTTCTCTCCTTATCCTTGTATAATCATGACTTACCTGCTTGTGGTTGTTAAATGCTTACACATTTGTGTTGTGTGTATCTGATCCACAGCAAATCTCTTTTCTCTATGGTGGCTCAGAGGTAGAGCATCAAGCTCGAGACCGGGGGGTCGCGAGTTCGAGCCGCGGCCGGGACTGCCGTGCTGGGAGGTGTAGCGTCCTCCTGTTACCTAACGGGGCTATATGATCTCATTGTAGGGTCTAGCTCGGGGGATTATTATTATTTTTTTTTCATTTTTAATCAGTATTAAACCAGTTCTTTATCCTTATTTCCGTGTCTTTGTGCAATGGGACATAATTATAGACCCCTGTTTCATAAAATTCATAAAAAAAAAAATTAAATATAGCATTTGTATCTTGTCCTCTTAGCTCCTATTCCCAATCTATATCGTTGAAGTCCTTTTTAGATCATGATAGTTGCCTTTCTTACAGTTTAACCTCATTCTGTAATTTTCATTCCCTCTAACTATGTCATATGCTATCCTGAAATTGTAATCTAGTACTGCAGGGTCGCTTTTGCTGAATGGGGGGTGACAGATTATGTTGTCGGTTTCATTTTCTTGCCTAGTAAATGTGATATCTAATAATGAGAGGTTTTCTGGTCCTCTTTTTCTGGTGTTCTCCTTTACATGTTGTGTTAGAAAAAATTCATGTATAAGATCCATGAGCTCTTAATCCCAACAACTTTCATGGCTTTTTACATCTAGAGTATTCCAGTTCATATTTTAGTTAAAATTTCCCGTCAGTGTAATACTTTCAGATTTTTCTTCCATTCTGTATAGTAGGATTCTTAAACTCTGAATTGTCTTTTCTGGCAGGTCTTCATATTCACCTCTATTTATCTCTTCTGATGTACTAATCACTACTGCAACTAATTCTACTTGTGAGGGTATGTCTGTTCTATTGCTATTAACTGAGTCTTAACTAATTCTACTTATAAGGGTACGTCTTTTCTATCGCTTTTACGTGGAGTCTCTTCTCTGTTAGTATCATAACTTTTTTTTTTCTGTCTCTTTCCCAGATATTGTACTCATCCAAATTTAAAGAGTCGTTTGATATCCTTGGGGTTAATTTTGTTTCTGTTAGACAAATACTATTAGACTCATTTTCTATGATATAGTCTTTTATCTCTAATAATTTGGATACCATTCCATCTACATTTCAGTATATTAACTTAGCCATATTGTTCACATATTTGACATTGGCTGAGTCTACTAATTTGCTTTTATTTAGTCCCTGCTGTTTATGTGCCATTTTTTTACTTGCAATCCTAATACCTTGTAATAAAAACAAAACTAATACTTCTCTCAACTGATCTTGCATCATTCTTCTTTTTGTTTCTTCCCTCTTTTCCTTAAGCAATCCCCATTCCTTTTGAGTTAGGCACCTTTTTATCCACACTTCTTTGTGCTCCTCTGATTCCTTAAGTTTGTTAGCATTTTCAATACCTCTTCTACAGTGTTCAAACTTTGGAAGGTTACTTTCAGGGACACTGACTTGTTTCCTAATCTCTTAAATTCCTCTAAATCTTTTTCACACAAATCGTCTGATATTACTTTCAGAAAGTTCATTGTATTTACTATCTCCTTGTGATCTCTGGTGATTCTATTCCTTATTTTTCTTTACCTTTACCAGTGATGACTATAGATTTGTTAATCCCAGCTGTTTCCTGTATCAGCCTTGAGTACTTCCTAATGATGTCTTTCACCTCTCTTGTCATGTCTTTTGCTTCAGCCTTGTTTTTTAGATCTTGCCTTGTTCTTGCTACTTCTGCCCATGTATTTTCTACTTCCTGTGTGTAGTTTCTCATCATTTCATTTGCCTGAGTTATCTTCTGATCAATGTCTCTGCTTTGCTCTATCAGATTACTTGTTTGTCTAGTTATGTCTTTATTATTATTGTATTCTTTCAAAACTCTTTCATGGGTGACTACTGTATTTCCCATTTTGTTCATTTTCTTCCTCAGAATGTCTACCTCAGCTTGTAACTCACCTACTGTTGCATCTTTTCTGTTTAATTGCCTTACCAGTTCCTCATTTTTTCCCTTTTGTTGGTACAGTTCCTTCCTTATTTCATCCAGTTCTAGTTTGAAAATTTCCTCCAATTTGTTTACTTTCTCTCCTAATTTATTAAATATAACCAGTTCCACGAGCTCTGTCATCATTTTGCTTTTTAGTTTCCCTTCCTCATACCTAGTTGCACTTCTTAAAGGTATGCCGTCTTACAGAAACATACTTTCTACTTACAGTTTAGCATCTCCGTTCCGTCAGTGTAGGACCAATGGCTCGTCTGTTTCCCCGACGCGGCACCTGTCGTTTGTTAAAGCAGCAAACTCCTTAGGCCTCTAACTATTTGATATACTTTCTTTGGACGGCACTTTTTCGCTCCTACTTTATCTGCAATCATCTATAATTTGCTTAGTTTCGAGCTTGACTCATTTTTAGGTACACTTAGGTATCTTGCAGCTGAGGAGAGAGCAGAGCGCAGTGACACACGTCTGCTCTCTCCTGTGGTCCAAAACTGTGTGTGTGTGTGTGTGTGTGTATGAAACCTTCATTCATTTCTTATGCTTGGGGAATTTTAATCTTTTCTTCTTATTTCACTATCTGTCCATCTACCTATCTACCTGTCCATCTTATTCTTTCCACTAGCTATCTATTTATCTATCTATCTCTGTCTCATAATCATTTCATCGTCTATCTGTCAACAGCTAGATGCCTTAATCCCGTAAGGGGTGGCCCCAAACAAACTGCCCCCATATCGCTTTGTCAAATTGCCCTCCCTCCAACTCACACCTCCCTTTCATATATCTCTCCATCCTTCCTCCTCCCCCTCCCGATCTCCACCTCACTCACATACACTTTTCTAGTCAGTCACTCCTCCATCTTCTCTACATGGCCAAACCGTCTGGGAGTATTTTACCAGCTTATTCAATCACTGTCACATCTTCAGCACTATGCCAGTCTAAATCCAGGGCCCAGACGCCTCTTCCTTATCGATTAATTTTTGGATATGGCTGGTTAATAACCTTTGGTATGGGGTAGGTGGTGATAACCATCATCCACTTACTTGATGTAGTGTTTCTTCACATTATCATTCTCTTTCTGTCTGCCCTCCTCTCTTCCTATTTCTTTCATCTTCCCTGTCACTTACCCGTCCCTGTCTGTCTGTTAACAACTTTACGCGAAAACTACTGGTGTGATTTTCCCTAAAATTACAAGGATGATGCGCTATGACCTTCTGATCACCTGAATAAATTTTGGGACAAATTGAGCCAAGCCGCAGGCTGTAGGCCCCAAAAATGTAAAATATAAAAATATTTTTTTATAACTCGTTTTAAATAGGTCATATCGACATGAAACCAAAACCTAAATGCGAATCTTTCAATTTTGCATCCTACAACAAGCCTCATTATATCAGGGAGGTCACCCCCCAGTTAGCGGTCGGGGGGTCAATCTCAGGTGGATCAGGCCTAAAATTTCAAATGGGCATAAAATCGTTAATTTTCACTCGATTTCCTCCAAATCTTGTATGTGACATCTTTGACTAGATATCCTGTTGTGTTTATACATCAGCACTAAAATGAGTACCTGAGACGGGTTTGCAGTGCCCGGAACCACTTCTTGTTACTCTTCTTTCCTTTTAGGGTGGCTTTACAGTGAGTGACAAGCATATTGGTTCCCTATATGCCAGGAAACCATTTAAAATGCTTGTGGTAACCATATAACCAACCCATACATGTCCCCAACGAGTCAGCAAGTGAGCTGGCGGAGGGTTAGTGTCTGTCCCTGTAAAGTAACTACTGTAACTCAAAGACAAACGGCCACCCCTTACGGGATTATGGCATCTGGCTATAGACATTGAAAGATAGACGTTATTTTTGGAGAGTAAGACGGTACTGGAGGGATTTGTACACAGAATGGAACAGAAAGATGTTAACAAAATAAATCGCACTAGAAAAGATGTTAGGGAGCTTCCTTAGCCGATGAGAATACAGTCCTAGAAATCGGTCGGTATTGATTTTATTTGTTTTACTTTTCGAAAAGAGAAGGGTTGAGTCAGACTTTCTCAACCTCATCACTGTCCTCCCTTTACTCTGACTTGGCCTAAAATTGCCATATCTCCAATGTGAATGCTAAGCTCTGGCGAGAGAATATTACTAGAATACAGCGGTAGTCACGAAGAAGTGCTAAGGAAAGGATTTAGGGCCGCAGCACTTTTTTCCCCTCTCACTGCGTTCCGTGAAATAAGCTCTGGAGAAAAAAAAGGGAAGCATTAAGAGTATAATTAACACGCACACACACACACACACACACACACACACACACACACACACACACAAAGGCATTAGGAGCTACAGGCATCTCACGATGGAATATCACCACCTGCGTAGCTGGTAAGTTTTTCCTCGGCACATGATTTTGCACCTCCATTTTTTATTTGACGCAAATTCAGGATGTAAAGTACGCACAAAGACAGCCAGCCAACCTCAACCGAAAACATTACTATTCTGCTCGCCTCGCAACGCGGGTAGTTAAGTGAACGGAGTGTAATGTTTTCATTTCAGTGTTGAGGTTGACTGGCTGTCTTTGTTTGT
>JAGKTI010023829.1:0-14632 GCA_018397915.1 Birgus latro
TTATGCCTTTAGCTGATGATTTTTTAATAGTTTGTCATTGCTGTCTACGAACGATTATTTTATGCTCAGGAGAGACCATTTGAATTGGAAGAGTGAGGTATTAACTTTATAACCTCTCCATTACTGAGCGTCTGAAGGTCTTTATCTATTTGCTTATTTATTTATTAAATTTATAATTATATTATGCTTATATTTTGGTGAATAACATCGACCAATCGTTTCATCATGTCATCGTAGCAAGACGTTGACAATGCAAAAATCAGTGCATCTCAGGACGCTCCTTGTCGGGAAAGGCTTGAAAAAAGGAATTAAACTGAATACCTTGAATCAGATGACAGCATTTTAATTTACTGATGTTTCCCTCACAAGATTATGTTTAAGATATAACAGACCTCTGCCAGTGAAGAAGATAACGAAGACTGCGTAACTCCTTCATTTTGAAAAATCTCTTTACATCCTGATAAATTTGTTTGGTGGCAGCAGCAGAATGTGTCAGCCTAGTGAAGTGGTTATTCCCTCCAGTCCCGTAGCACCTCAATGCCTTATTTATTTATTATTTATATTGTTAGTATTATCGTAGTCCCATCAGATGAAAATATGCAATTTAGCTACAGTAACTCGCGTTGAATGGATTAATGAAGAATATACTTGTGCCATACCTCTCTGAGAGAGGTTCGCTACGAAACTCCAGAGGAACAGGTATCGTTAAGTAATTTGTGACTGTCTGTGCATTAAGCAGAACCAAGGGTAGAATAGACAAACGGGCGGATTGTACATTTAATAATAAGTTAATTTTCATCACAAGTACGTCTTCTTTGTAGTACATATCTTCAAATAATTAATCATTCAGTCTTCACGCCCTCGGCTCCTACACCAGTCGTAGTCAGGACACCTCAGCTCCTCCACCAGCCATGCCTTGGGTGCCTCGGCTCCTCCGCCAGTTGTACTCAGGGTACTTTGACTCCTCTACGAATCGTACTCACGGGACCTCGGCTCCCTCACCAGCCGTGCCCTGGGTGCCTCGGCTCCTCCTCCAGTTATACTCAGGGTGCCTTGACTCCTCCAGTCATATTCTGGGTGCCTTGACTCCTCTGCCAGTTGTCCTTTGGGTGCCTTGGCTCCTCCACCTCTAGTGATGTCTGGTGCTCTTAGATGACACCCCTTTGCAGAGTGGAGCCCCGTCTTTTATTCCCCCACTGTAGGATCAAACAGCAAAGCAGGTTCACTCCCATGAATGAAACACCATTGTAAAAATTCATTTTCGACCCTGAGCATTGAAACCTCAATCACCTGCATTTATCCCAGATAACACAACCGAACCTAAAATACCAAGATCCGGAACATAGAGACACCCAAAATCCCATGGCACAACCGAACCTGAAACACTAAGATCCCGAACATATAAATACCACAAATCCTAATGAAAATAAGTACAGTGAAACACCAGCGATCTTATCACAATGCCTCCCTTCCTAAAATTAACTACTCTAGTTTCTCAGCCTTCCCACTCCAACTTAAGTAATCCACTCTGATGTAAACTGTTGCAAATAACAGACCCACCTCATGATCCGTGCATCGGAATTCTTTATTGAATGTAGAAAATTTTGAGGTAATTGATCAACTGGCAGTGTGAATGTCCCCCCATATAATAATTGGTAATTTTTCCTTATGCCTTCAACGACTGCTAGCAATTCATTTTCCACCACAGAATAACTGCCTTATTTAGAGTTCTGCTATTACATGCAACAGACCAGACCTCACCTTCTTTCTGTTGTAATAATATTGATCCAATGCAGTCTTCTGGTGCATTGGTCCTAAGTAAGAATGGCTTGCTCAGATCTGGTAGATGGAGGATGGGATACTCAAATAGTTTTTATTTTAGCCTTTGAAAGAGTCCTACCTCCACTTTGGTCTAAATCACTTTGTTGGTCGGGACCTCCCTTGTTAATTTAGTTTGGGGCAATGCAATTTCTTCATAGCTCAGTATGTATTTCCTATAATAACCTGCTAAATCTTAGAAAGACCTCATCTCTTTGTGTGACATAATGGGCTGTACATTCGTTATCCTTTCTATCTTATTGAGAAGAGGGAAATAAGTATCCCCACCCACTTCATGTTCAAAGTACTGGATTCTCCTCTGGCCAGCAGTACATTTCTTAGGCCTTGCAGTTAACCCAGCCTCCTTCAGCTTTCTAATCATTGTTTCCAAAAGATCCTTGTGCAGCTCTAGAGTAACATAGCAAATGTATATCGTCTATAAACAATTCTACTCTCCCCATTCCTCCCATGATTGTCCTGATTATACGGTTTTATATGGCTAGGGCATTCACCAATCCAAGTGGCAATACTGTAAACTAAAAAAGGCCTTGAGCTATTGCAAAAGCAGTATAATGTCTGCAGTCCTTATGGAGGGGTATTTGCCAAAAGCCTTCGTTGAGGTCATTGCAAGAAAACAGTTTACCTGAGGATAACTTTGTAAAAATCTCATCCTGATTTGACAGTGGCTTTGCATCAAATCTGGTTTTGCTGTTTAGTTTCCTAAAATCCAATCATAAGCGTGTCCCCACATCCTTTGTCTGCATAGCCACCATTGGGCTCGAGTAGGGCAAGTCTGAGGGTTCAATAATTCCTGCCTCTTTCATCTTTTCTATTTTTTTCTTATCTTACTCTGAAGATTGTGGCAAAGGGTAAGGTTTCATTTGTACTAGGGTCTCCTCTTCAAGTAAATTACGGTGAGTTGGTGCATTAGCTGTACTATATGTCTTAATGATGTCAGTTAAGCTGCTCTTATCGCAGTCAGTCAGATCCGCAGACACCGATTCATCTTCCCAGGTTTCAGAACGAATCGACACGGCACAGATGGTTGACCAATCTTACCAGATTCCTGGATAACTGCTACTGCCACTGCATATAGAATTGTGTCATCTCCCGAATCTTCCTCAAGCCTCACAGAGGTTGCAAATGCTTGAATGTAATACTTCTTCACCATGTTAACGTGAAAACGACGATTTTCACCTCCAGCTGAAAGTACAGCATTGAGAGGCATTGGGCATGCTACTACATCAAATGGGCCCTTCCACTGCATCAGCTCTTTATTGCTGATAGTGCGCAACAAAACAAGTACCTTGTCTCCAACCTTAAAACTTCTATATATTTTTTTTTATCACAGTAATGTTTCTGCAAGACCTGCGCAATAAGCAAAATATTCCTCCACTGCTGTCTTGCAGGTTTGTTCTAACCTGTCACCCAGGGTTTGTAAATATTCATAAGTACTGTAGTTTTTTTTTTATTTTTTTTGTGTGTTTTTTCATATCCGTCCCACAGTTCCCTCAAGACATTAAGGGGTCCTCTTACGGGTCTACTATATACCACCTCAAAAGGGGAGAATCCCATACTTGCCTGTGGAGCTTCCTGTTAGGCAAAAAGCATGGTACAACAAAGAGTGGCCACTCCCTTCAGTGCTCCTGGCACATATACTTTATCAATTTCTTAACCCCTAAACGTCGATTCCCTTCCTGGAACGTGTGTCATGGGGACATTGTCCCCATTCCAGAACATGTAGACACTCTTACATTCTCTGCCACTGCTCTACAATAAATAATCGTAAAACATTGGAACACCACTCATTCTAAAGCTAAGGAGTTGTACTTTGCTGGGTTTAAAGTTTTTTATGATAGGTTTAGTAGTTTTCATAGGAGAGATTTTTGGATTATCACCTATTTTTTTTTTTTTTTGCAAAAAAAAAAAGCCTGCTCTTGACGGTCGATTTGATAAACAATGCCCGACCGCAAGGGTTAAGAGTGGAATAAAATTTTTGAACTAAACCATTCCCTACTGTGTGGTAAGGTGTAGTATACAGAGACTTTCCCGAAAGCAACCTATCCACCTCTTGCATCATGTTGGACATAAACTGGCTTCCTCTGTGTAAGGGGGGGGGGGGGGAATACCAGCTTCCTCTCAAACCATCATTACTGCACTGGTTACAGTGTTCAAGTCCGTGGGTCGAGCAGGCAGAGTCGGCATCAAGAGAGCTGGCTTTACTGGCAGAGGAGCAGAGTGAGGCAGAAAGCAGCAGGATCCTGCCCACACCAGACTCGCTCGACTGTTCCCTGCCCATTAATAAAGAGGGAATATGGGTTGATTTCGTTCTCCCTTTTGATTAAGTAGAGTCCATCTCCACTAGTATTTGCTGACATTCCTCTTGCCCTGCCACACTTGTTGTGAATAGTGTAAATATTAGGTAAACCTATTTTTTTTTCCTCTGGGTTTCCTCTTACCAACCTGGAGCTGAGCATGGCGGACTTGGCATCTTGGGAAGCAGCATTGTTAACACACTTCCCCTCACATCATGGCGACCCTGCCAGGATAATAATGCTCTACACGTATCATGTTGGTGGAGTTGTATTTAAACTGCAGGGAGGATTTGTTGAGTGACCAGTCACTTCGGTGCCACCTATTATCCAGGGCCCAGAAATAGGTGTTTGTTTCATATTCTAGTTACTTGGTGGTTTATGCTGTCAGCAGCATATTACTTGGCTCATATTGTGCTGTTGTGTGCCAAGGGCTGGCTAGATGCTGGATTGAGTCCTTCTAGCCAGCACTGTCTCAAGTGAGTGAGATTAGTGCATACCGCTAAACATGTAGATTTCGGTAAGGTTGTCTAAAGAGCGACTGTTGTGAAGTGGTGTGGGCGAAAGGCCAGCCATTGATTATAACTTGTAGTCACGAGGGTTACTACCTGACCAGTGGTAATGCTTGGCCATTACTTCTTTAGTTCCGTGTCCTGCACAAAGTATTTTGGTATTTTTGAGTCTGTCAAGACTTCATTGACTTCCTTGTGCATTTTCCTACACAGGGGGAGTCAGTAGTGTTATTGCTGTTTTGGTTTTGGTGTTTTGTCTCTGGGTTGTGGTTTCTTCATTGGGTTGTTTAGTTTTGGCTTATGGTCTGAACCTGGTTGTAATTTCAGTAGATATTAAGCATATTACTTCTTATTTGTCTCTTTTACATTTTTACAATGTCTAAGTTTACCACAGTAGAAGAAATGATGGCTCAGGCCAAATCCATCGCACTGACAGGAACGAATATATGCCAGTACATCCTCCGACAACAGGCTTATGAATGAGAGGAACGTGCGAAGGAATTAGAAGAATGGGAGTGAGAACAAGAACGAGAAGAAAGCGAGAAGGAGAGAGAGCTTGAATTAGCCAAGATAGCAAGTGAAGAGTGTATCCATCTAGCTAAGTTGAATGCCATAGGTAAACCGCCAGTCTCTGTCCCGAGTGCTGATGACAACAAGCCTAAACTGCCCAGTTACCAAGACGGCGAAGACATGGCTACTAACCTCTGCTGTTTCAAGAAGGTGGCAGATCTCCTCAGCTTGGACGAGGGAAGTTACGCCTTAAGGTTGGGCGGCTTGCTTTCAGGTAAGGCAGGCAAAATGTATGCCAGTTTTGACACACACAATTAGTGAGTACCCTTCAATAAAAAAAAAGACTCTTTGAACAAGCTTTGATAAGACCCCGGACTGTTATAGCTTGCATTAAAGAGAAGCCAGGATTCAGCCTAAAGAGAGCTCCCAACAGTTTGGCTCCACCCTTAAATGTCTGTTCGACTTTTGGTGTAAATCGACAGGCGTGTCCGAGTCATTTTAAGCTCTCTGTGAATTCGCTATCCTTGATCAGTTTCTCTCCTTTCTAGCTCCAGAATTACGCCTCTTCCTCCAAGATCAACGAGTTGAGACCTTCAAGGTGCAGGAGAATTGGCCGATGTGTGTGTGGCCAGTCTGAATGCTTACCCCCACCTTGGGTTTTCGTCTGACACCAGCAAGAGTACAGGTCCGCCAATCACCAGGACGTGTAGCCTTTGTCCTTGTTAGACCTTCATCTTCTCCATCCTCAGAAGGCCATCGACACTTGACTCATAGACTTCACTACAGGTTTTCCCAAAGCAGTGCCTCTGAAAGACATCGATTCTATCTCTGTTGCTGAAGCACTTGTAGTTATTATCGCATGGGCTGGCATCCCCAAGAAAATCCTCTCAGACCGCAGCTTCCTGTTCATGTCTCAACTTACGGGTGAGTTCCACAAATTGCTTGGTGTGAAACCAATTTTTCTGCAGCCTTCTACCCCAGGGAAAATGGGAGAGTTGAACACCTCCACGGACCTCAAAAAGCTGGCCTTCGCAAGTTGAGTGCTGACAAGCCCTGGAAATGGAACGGGTATATAATTCCTCTTTTTTTTTTTTTTCCTCAGAGGAATTCCTAGTGACAGAACTGGATTTTCCTCGTTTGAACTGCCTATGGACGAACGGTAAGAACGGTATAAGGACCTGTTGCCGTGTCACGTGATCTGTGAGAGGATCGGACAATTCTGGAGGACGAATGGATGAGCTTCCAGTACGTCCTCGAGCTTAGGGACAAGCAAGCTGAGGGCACCGAAATTGCCGCCAAGAACCCTGATGTGTCACGAGGTACAAGTCATACTACTGGCACCTTCAGCTCTATCACATCTATGACGGGCAGGTAGCACCCGTCTAGCAACAAACTGTCATCCCTTTTGTCCAGCTCTCTAATGCAAGAGTTAACCATTACTCCCAGTCCTCCATTTGTGCAATTGGTCAGTTATGGAACTGTCTTCTTCTGTCGGTATTTCCTACTTCCTATGATCTCCAGTCTTTCAAACGCAGTGTGTCCAGGCATCTCAAAAAGAGCAGATCTTGAATTTGGCTCTCTTGTGCATTGTTTTTGTTTTTTCTTTGAAGGAACAGTTTGTGGGCCCACGGCCTTTGGTTCCTTCTTCCTTGCAAAAAAAAAAAAAAAATGCTACCAAGTGCATTTAACAGAGAGGACCAAGCCAATGACAGATTTCCCAACCCATTTAGGATTGATAGAGTTATGCCGTTTACCATTTTGCCTAGTCACAGCCCGTGCTACATACAACTCATATGTATTGTTTTGGCAGGAATACCTAAGGTATCCTTTTATTTTGATAACATCTTTGGATTCTCCACAAGCTGGGACAAGCACCTCGAAGCTCTACCACTAGACTTCGAGAGACTGAAGAAACGTCACATGACACTCAAAATCTCAAACTTCACTTTTGGTGTACTATCCATCCATTACCTAGGCTTCGTCCTTGGTGAAAATTATCTTCAGCCTCGGCCTAACAAGATCAGCTTCCTCTTACAACTGGGGCCACCTTCGACAAAGAAGCTGCTCTGAGGTTTTCTAGGCATGATCTTCTTTTACTGGATATTCTTTCCTCGGGCACCTGACTACACTGGACCACTCTCAGACTTGCTAAAGGAAGGAGTGCCAGAACCTCTTGCCTGGAATGAAGACCTCCTGACGAAGTTCGAGGAACTGAAGTTTTCTCTCTCATATTATATTCTAAGGTTGCCTGACATCAATCTAACCTTTGTTTTAAGAACTGATTCCTCTAATAATGGTCTTGCAGCTGTTCTGTTTCAGTGTCATGATGGTTGTCCACACCCCATTGCTTATGCTTGTAGAAAATTGATACAAAGGGAAAAGAGGTTCGCTACTATCGAACGGGAATGCCTCGCAATAGTTTTTGGTATACTGAAATTTGGTTATTACTTCAGGGGAAAGGAGTTCATCTTGGAGTTTGAACACCAACCTCTCGTTTACCTAACCAATTTCTAGGGATGGAATGACCGCATCCTACGGTGGTCACTCATCCTCCAGCCTTTCAAGTTCAAGGTCATCCACGTTACCGGAGTTTAGGGGAGGCGGTAGTTCGATCGGTAGAGAGTTGGCTTGCAGTCCCGAGGAACCCAGGTTCGAATCCTCGCTGGGGCAGGGAACAGTTTAAGGATTTGAATTTCATTAAAATCAGGCTTTACTGATCTACCAGAAGACCCGCCGACATGTCGTAAAAATAACCCCGCTAATACCAATACACCAGTCCTGTATGAGACAGCCCTAGCATGTATTCAATATGGACGGTGGGTGTTAGCGCCGAAGTGGTGACATGTAGAGGTGTATGGTATGTAGGAGGACGGCTGGGCCTTGATAGCAGGCTGTAAAACCTATGCCCAGAGTCGGACACATAAAAAAAAAAAAAAGACAGCATCACCACGGATCTGCTGAGTAAGTCATCGAGGTTCACCACTGATGATCGTCCCTGAAGCTTTCCTGGTATTTTCCCATGGGCTACTCCCGAGTTGCCTCTTCGGGGGGAGCTGTGTAAGGGGAGGGAAATACCAGCTTCCTCCCAAACCATTGTTACTGCATTGATTCAAGTGCTCAAGTCCGTGGATCGAGCGGGCCGAGTCGGCATCAGGCGCGCCAGCTTTATTGGCGGAGTGAAGTGAGGCAAACAACAGCGGAACCCTGCTCACACCACCATTCTCACTCCACTCTCCCCTACCTACTGATAAACAGGGAATATGGGCAGATTTCTCTCTCTTTTTTGATTAAGAGGAGGTCATCTCCATTAGTACTTGTTCACAACCCTCTGAACCTGCCATACTTGTAAAAAGTCTAAATATTAGGTAACCAGTTTTTTTTTCCTCTGGGTTTTCTCTTACCAACCTGGAGCTGAACACAGTGGACCTGACATCTTGGGAAGCAGCGTCATTAGACACACTTCCCCCCACACTCTGTCAATTAGCACCTGCTGCAGAATTCCTATACGACTGTTGATTTCAATAAGTGCATCAGCAACAGATACATTATCAAAATTCTTTTAAGGTACAGCTTCAGGATATCGGGTGGAAAAGTCCACCATTCTTACAATATATCGCAACCCGTCCGAAGCTGTAGGCTGGATCGGGCCGACCAAATCAATGCCGACCCTAGAAAAGTGCTCATCAATCAATGGTAAGGGTTTTAGGTTTGCTGGAGGTATACCTCCTTTATCACATCTCCGTTGACAGATATCACAAGACTTGATGTACCTCTGCGTTTCAGCACACATCCCAGGCCAGAAAAAAAAAAAACACTGTTTGGATACCGTCTAAGGTTTTTCAATAACCCATGTGATCACCCATCACTGCTTGATGGCCTAACTTGAGAACTGCCTGTCTATACTTTTGAGGGGCATTAAGTTGTTCTTTTGTCTCCCCATTTTTACTTAACTGTCTGTACAATCTACCTCCCCTTGTAAAATACCGTGTTACTCTGCCATTCCTAGTTAAAATCCGATCTTTGTCCTTATAGGACTTGATACAAGCAAGTGACTGGGCCCTAAAAATTTCATCGACTGCCGCCAGATCTTTCATATCACTTACTATCAGAGGCTTAGAGCGCTTGTGAATATTCTTACCCTGAGATCTTATCACTGCTCCAGCAGTTTCGTCACTATGCTTCTGCCCATCACGCAGCTGATTCTCTTCGCTTCCCTCGGCTTTGGCTACCTGTGGTGTATCGGCTACTCCAGGTAGGTTCCCCAACACCAGTCCATACAATGGATATTCACACATGGCAGCCAGTAGAGGTCCCTTGTAATGAGAGGTGTAGAAACATTAATCTGAACTTCTGGCATAATATCTCTCATTCCATTTATGAGTTTCAGATGAACTGTTCTTACGGTCTCATGTCCCACCGGTACCAATCTCCGTGCAACAACACCAGTTGTACACCACTGGTCTCGCATTATATGAGATGGTTGATTTTCCACATAAACTTCAGCAATATTAAGAGTCCTGTCACCAAACCCATTATCGGTTACACCACAAGAACATTCATCTGCGTTACTTCCTGTCACATACCCTCCAGTTTTCTGTGGCACTGTTCTTTTCTTATATCATTTAGCAGTTATGTGAAAGTTTTTCCCTCATATCTAACAAACCATTTGATTCCGGTTAGTTTTTTTTTTCACTACCACCACCATCATTCGTGATGCTAGGATGACCATGGGCATCTATCCAGTGGTCAGCATCCTCGGTCATCTGCTGGACAGTGGAGATCTTCTCCCATAAAACATTTGAAGATTGTAAGGGCAACAGTTCATGAACTGCTCTCTCACTAACAAGTCTTTCGCTCCCTTTATTAACTTTTCACATCCATCTCAGTCTAGCTATTAAGAGCTTTTGTCAACCTATTTGCAAACTGTAGAGCCGTTTCATCCTTCTTAAATCTTCCACTTCTGAATCTGCTCTTAAACCCTTCACATGTGAAATCATAAGCCTTCATCAGTGCCTTCTGGTCGGGAGGTAATTGGTTACGCACTTTCAGTGCTTTACCCGTAAGTAATGGTGCAAGGATGATAGGCCATGAATCCTAACTCCATTTGCGTTCACTGCCACTTTTTCAAAACGACATAATTATGCATCCACTTCATCTCTGTACTTATCATATGGTGGAATTTTCGGATGCCAAGAATATTACAGGTGACAAACCGGGAGCCTCCTAACTTCTTCAGTTGCAGCTCAACTCAGACTTCTTGGTTTCCTCTTGTTTGTGTTTTGCCTCTCTATCTACTGCTCTGCCTTCCCTTTCTTGAGTGTGTTTCGTATACTCCACACCTTCTCACGCTCCAGACCAAAGCTACAAGCTTCTTTCATCCACATGTTGAAATTGCTGGACATATCTCCTATCAAATTACTGGTCAGCCCAAACATCATGAAAGTCAGCAAGTCCCTGCTCGGGCACCAAATTGTGAGTGGTTCGCTATGAAACTCCAGAGGAATAGGTCCTTTCGTAACTTGTGACTGTCAGTGCATTAAGCAGAACCAAGGGTGGAATAGACAAAAGGGCAGATCGTACATTTAATAAGTTAATTCACGAGATGAGGAGAGGTAGATGGATATGGTTTGGGAACATGGAGAGGATGGGGGATGATAATTGGGTGCAGAAAGTGAGAAGAGTTAATGTTGGGAGTAGGGTGGTGAGATGTAGACAGAGAAAGACCTGGGAAGAGGTCACTGAGTGTGACCTCAGAGTTAAGGGACTAAATAAGGAAGCTGCCAGAGATCGATAAGCATGGAAAGCCGCCATTAGGTGACCAAGGCCGACACATCCAAGCATGTTGAAGCCTTCAAAAACGAAAACGAATTCACGTCACAAGTATATATCCTCTGTAGAACAAATCTACAAATAAATAACCATTTAGTCTTCACGCCCTCGGCTTCTCCACCAGTCGTACTCAGGACACCTCGGCTCCACTGGCCATGCCCTGGGGGCCTCGGCTCCTCCTCCAGTCGTACTCTGGGTGCCTTGACTCCTCCACTTCTCGCGATGTCTGATGCTCTCAGTTGGCCCCCCCTCACAGAGTTACCTGCCTTTTATTCTCCGTTTCAGGGATCTAACAGCCGATCAAGTTCACTTCCGTGAAAGAAACACCAATGGAAAAATTTATTTCCGATCCTGAGCAAGGAAATCTCAATCACTTGCACTTATTGCTGATAACACGACCAAACCTAAAACACCAAGATTCCGAACATAGAAACACACAAAATCCCATAACACTACAGAACCTGAAACACCAAGATCCTGAACAAATAAACAACCAAACTCTCATCAAAAATAAGTACAGTGAAACACCAGTGATCTTATCACACTTTCCATCTCGCAAAATCTCTCCAAGAGTTAATAAAATTATTTGGAGGAGACAACAAGGTTGTGGAACACGTTATTTGGCTAAAAAGATTTACTCGTATTTTGTACCCTCCTTGTCTTTCATCAGATTTTCTTCACACCTCCTTCCGTCAAGCTTATTACCTCAACCTCTTTTCACCTTTTGGATCACTCTTGGGCCTTTTGGTCAGAGGTGCGTGGTTGTTGTTCATTTCAGTAATCATCATTCTTACTCCTGTCTCAGGCCTTCTTCCTGGCAGGTTCTTTAAACACCTACCCTCGCCTAATACCACCTCCACCACCACTCACTGTCCAGATCGGTGTCGGTCGGTTTCGTGGGAAGTGCGTGGTGGTTTTCCACGCTAATCATCATCATTAATATCCATCTCTTCACACCTCTTACCCGTACTTAATGTTGCCTGTACCACTGCTCTCCTTCCAGATCGGTATCGGGCACTATCATGGGAAATTCGTGGTGGTTCTTCACTCTAAACGTTATCACCAACGTCCATCTCACACCACCGCATACCCCCACCTAATAATACCTGCACTACTGCTCACTTTCCAGATCGGTGTCGGGCCGTATCGTGGGAAGTGCGTGGTGGTTCTTCACGCTAATCATCATCTCTTCATACACTGCCAATCTGGCCGCCTTCCTCACCGTCCAGAGATTGGTCACCCCTATCAACTCCGTCGACGATTTAGCCAGTCAGACCGAGGTGGAGTATGGCACGCTTCAAGGGGGATCATCCATGCAGTTTTTTCAGGCAAGTCAAAGTTTCTGCATAATAATGTTTCGTGAGTCGCTGGGAGGTAAAAGATTATTTTCTTTTTTCTTTCTGTTAAGTAAGGGACTGTTGATGGATTTTACAAGGTGGTTCTTCGAGACCAGTGATCTTGCTTTTGTGTTTTTATTGGGCATTTGAGTGGTGCTGGTGAGGATGGTGATTTTTTTCTTTTTTTACAAAGGGAGGAAGGGGTTGTGTGTGTGTGTGTGTGTGTGTGTGTGTGTGTGTGTGTGTGTGTGTGTGTGTGTGTTTTCTAACTTGCTTGACCAAATTGTAGCTTTACGGGAATGAGTCGAGTTCGTACTATCCTGTGTTTTGAACCATTTTTATCATACATATCTTTCAATTTATGAATAGTTTTAGCACAAGCTGTTTCAATCGATAGTGCATTTGACTGATCAGTTGCTCTGTTTGGGAATCTGAATTTCTTTATGTCCTTATCACCTCTCTTTTTGTACAGTTTTTAGCGGTGTCCTCTTGATGTTGTTTCCCCATAGGTTATATACTCATCTATGTCTATTTTCTCTTTTCCTCTGATGCATTTATATGGCATAATCATGGCTCCTCATTTCCTTTTCTCTTGCATTGGAGGTATGTTTAATTTTTGTAGCCTTTCTTCATAGATTCGATCCCTTATGCTTGGTGCTCAGCTTGTAGCGGTCCTTTGTACCTTTTTCAAATCTTATCTATGTGTAACTCCAGACAACAGATGCTCACTCCAGAGATGGTGTAATGAATGATGTAATTATCCCTCTCAGTATGTCTTCATTTCTACATATGAATACTACTCTTATAATTAGTAAGCATTATATACATGGTCCGTGCTTTTTCACTGATGTGTTCAGCCAAAGATAGTCTGCTACTGACAATCACTCCTAAGTCCTTCTCCTTTTCTACTATGTGTAGGATTGAACTTCGTAGCTTATAATCCCAGTCTGTTCTTTTGTCACTTTTACCAAATTTGCTTACATGGCACTTGTCCACATTGAATTCCATTTGCCATCTATTGCTCCATTCATTAAGCTTATTTAGTTCTTCTTCTAGCTCTGCATGAATTTGTGTTTGTAATTTTCATTTGAGTTTTTGCAGCATCAGCAAACATGTTTAGATAGCTTCCATTTCCAGTGTTGCTGTTTGTGTCATTTATATATACCCTGTGGGACTCCGCTAGTCACTTCTCTCCATGATGTATATTTTCCCCTTAGTACTGTTCTCATTTCCCTTTCTCTAAGAAAATCTTGCATTCAACAATAGAGATTACCTTGGATTCTTTCTTGATTGTACACTTTCCATAAAAGTCTTTGGATGTGGTACTCTGTCAAATGCTTTCTTCAGATCCATATATATACTGACTACCCATCCTTCTCTTTTCTGTGATGTTTCTGCAACTCAGTCATAGCAGCCTAACAGATTAGTAACACATGATTTACTCTCTCTAAAACAGATCTGTCTTCCTGTTACCTGATGATTTACCCAAATTTTCCTTATCAGTTTTTCTAATATCTTATCTACAACTATTCTTACTGAAACTCGTTGGTAATTGAGTGGACTTTGTCTATTTCCTTTCCTGAAGAGGGGAATAATTGTTGCTTTCTTCCATATATTAGGTAGTTTACCCTGTCTTAAGGATTCCTTGAATACTAAATGTATTGATCTGCTTAATACTCCTACACTTTCATGTAATACCTAACTTGAAATCTCATCATGACTACGTGCTTTTCCCTTGCCTAATTCATTCATCTCTTCCTGGACCTCTTGTTCCTATATATGTATAATTATTAATATGTGTCCGCAAGCTTGTTCATTTTCATCTCTCTCTTATCTACTTTCTTCTGAAAAAAAAAAAACTAAATGGATTTTTTGGTTTAGTGGTTCACAAATATCTTCTTCATTGATGTAGATTTTCCCTTTATCGATGATAGACTGTATTTTATCTTTCACTTTACTTTTACTTCGTATGTAGTTTTAAAACAGCTTCGCTTGATCAGTACTCTTTATGTATAATGTCTTCCTGAAACTGCCTCTAAGCATACTGTATCTCCTTATCCTTGTATGATCATTTCTTGCCTGCTTGTAGTTGTTAAATGCCCTCTCGGTTTTATGTCATCTGTTCTATGGTAGTAATTCAGCAAATCTCTTTTCTCTTTTGCTTGTTTACATTCGGTATTAAAACTGCTCTACCATTCACCCGAGTTGCGTCGGGCAGCGGTTTGATCCTGATGTGCTGTGACTGAAAGAATTCCTTCCATCATGGCTTTACCTGGTTTCGTCAAAAAAAAAATCAGGTAGCCGTTGCTTTTAT
>JAGKTI010023830.1:0-14631 GCA_018397915.1 Birgus latro
GTGGTAGTGAAATGGCAGGGGACAGAGTGACATGGAGGCGATTTGTTTGTGGCCACCCCGTTTGGGATTGAGGCGTCTGGCAATAGATAGATAGATAGACAGTTTCCCAAATAGGACAGTGGATCAGTGGAATGCACTACCAGTTGAAATAATGTGTGCCAAAACTATTCACAAATTTAAGGATATGTATGATAAAAACGGTTTATTACACAGGACAGTTCGAGCTGGACTCATTCCTGTAAAGATACAATTAGGTAAGAACACTAGGAAAGGAGGATAGGGAGAGTGGTGGTCCAAGAAAGGGATAAAGTGATCTGAGTTAGGGCTGGACAAATGGTTAATTTGAGGTAGAATGCTGACTGCACCAACCAACCAAGAGCTGTTATGAGTTTTTTTTTTTTTTCATGTATTACTAGTACATCGCTGATAAATAAATATACAGTAAGACCTCACTATAACGGATTAATTGGGGCCAAGCCAGTCCGAATAATGCGAAATTCCGATAAAAGCGACATCCGGACTTACCCCTGCTAATCCGGACTTTTTCCGATATATCAGACATTAGTCCGGATTGCATCAGTGGTTTTCACCACCATTGCAGTATTGTACTGTGTTATACCTTCACTACATTAGTCAAATGGCATAATAATACTGTACTGTGCACTGAAAAACATGTCTTTTACTTGTCATTGTGGTGAACATAGCTGAAGTGGTCAGGCAGTCCAGACTGCTTTCTGGCTTTATCGGACTTTTTTCGATTATAGGAGTTTAGTCCGGTAGCTCCTCGAGTCCGATAAAAGCGAATTCCGGTCTACTGAAGTCTGTTATATCGAGGTTTTACTGTAATACAGTAATTATTATGTACGAGGTGTGATTGGAAAGTACAGTCAATACTCGTTATACGTTGAACCTTTATATGATAATTTGCTACAATGTTAACAAAAAAGTTACACCCCAAAATCTGATTTACGATGAATTTCCCACTATGATGACATTGCCTTTGGAAAATTTTGTACGAAGTGCCAGGCACACGCAAGGTGACCATCGCTCGTTTCAGGCAAGATGGCGGCCCCGGTGTGCAGAGCATTGTTTTGGTTCAGTTGCGCAGTTCCACCACCCCTTCAAAGCCCTGTCTTTTCCACTCGTTCATGTGTGCCCACCTGCTGTCGTCACCTCTCAGCCAAGCATCGTACTACCGTATACATCATGGAGCATCATGCCAATGTTACACAAGTGTGATTGTTGTGTCGTTGCAACGTTTTACTGTACTGTGTGTGAGTAATGCTGCCTCTATTGGTGTGATAGTGTTTGTTTTGGTGAGTTTCTGTTCTGTGGATTTGTGTGTGGATTTTTGTTTCAGTCTTGGGTAGGTGACTTTGGGAAGTTGAGTCGACATAACCCCTGGTTTATAATGCATTTGAATCCCCCGATTTATGATAAACTCGTTATACGTTAAGTTATGACTTGACGTGACCCCATTGTATAATGAGTAGTGACTGTATCTGACTTTTAGTTGGTGGTGGGGGGGGGAGCCTACCTTCTCGGTTCAGACTTCAGTTCCTCTCAAAGAATGCCCCTTGGGACTCAACACACTTAGCCCAGTAGTCCTTTCTTTGCTGAAAACATTTTAAAGTCAGTTTCTGTGATTGGCAAGTTCTTTGTCACATTTGTCTTTATCTTGTTTGTGTTGTCCTCAATTCTCAGACCTGTCAGTGGCATATTCAGTTCAATAAATAACCTGAAGTTGCAGAGATCCATGTCAGGAGAGTAGGGAGCATGCCAGACCTGTGTTATCCTGTGTTTGACCAAAAATGTCTTGGATGAGATGGGATAAGTGGGCTGCAGCATTGTTGTGTTGGAGCTGCCAGTCCTCTGCCCCCACAACTGCACTGACCATTCCCCCCCCCCCCCACACACACACACACTGATGGAAGGATGGAGGGAGGGAGGGAGGGATAGAAAACAGGACAAATGGATTGATAAATGAATGAATGGATGGATGGGCAGATGGATGAAGGATGAGTGGGATACTAGTAGTGGAGTAGACTGTAGCACCAGTCAAGCAGGGCAGTACTCTCAAGGTGGATGAAAAGCTGATGACAGGAAGAGCTGGAGCTCCCGTTTCATCAGCACCGGTACTAGTTCCTGACCATCCCCCTTTGCTGAACTTTTTCACTAGTTCAGTAACACAGAGCGTCGGCCAGCATGCTCCCCAGTACAAATTTCTCTAACTGTCAACACCAAACCACATACACATGACATACTCTACTTCATTTTCGGTATTGAAAAAGAAAAATGGCGCCTAATCACCAAGCCTTGGAGTCCTCAGGGAGGAGGGGGGACTGTAGCACCAGTCGAGAAGGGCAGTACTCCCAAGGAGGATGGAAAGCTGATGACAGGGAGAGCTGGAGCTCCCATTTCATCAGCCCTCAGGACTTGTTCCTGACCATCCCCCTTTGCTGAACTTTTTCAGTGTCTCAGTAACACAGAGAGTAGACCAGCATGCTCTTCAGTACAAGTTTCTCTAACTGTCAACACCAAACTACATACACACTACACTTCCTTTTCAATTTTTTTTTTTTTAAATGGCTTCTGAAAATCATGCCTCGGAGTCCCCGGGGGGGGGACCATAAATGCCCCCGCCATCCGCCCCTCTCCCGGTGACGGCTCTCGGAGCTGCCTGGAACCACTGTCTGACTCACTCCTTCTTCATTTCTGTAACATTCGCGGCCTTTCCTCTAACTTTCGCTCTGTTGAGCACCACCTCTTCTCCTCTAAACCTCACCTTCTCTTTCTTTCTGAGACTCAACTGTCTGAGACAACTGACAGCAAACCCTTTTCTGTATCCTCCTACTTTCTCTATTCTCATTTCAAAGCCAAAGGTGGCTGTTGTGTATATGTACGCAACGATCTGTCTTGCTCTCGTGTTCCTGAACTTGATTCTTCTGAATTCTCTACTCTCTGGCTTCGGCTCTCCTGTCATTCTTTGACTAAATATATCTGTGCTGTTTACTTATCTCCTAATTCTACTGACTATCAAAAATTCTTTGACTATCTTACTTCTATGATGGAACACATTCTATGCATTTCTCCTTTCTCTGAAATCTCCATTCTAGGAGATTTCAATGTTCACCACCACCTTTGGCTCTCCTCTCCTTTGAGTGATCCACCTGGTGAACAAGCCTACATCTTTTCTGTCCTTAATGACCTAGAGCAGCTTGTACAGCACCCTACCCATATCCCTGACCGCTTTGGAGAGAGTTCCAGCATACTTGACCTTTTCCTAACAACTAATCCTTCTGCTTACAGTGTTCATCTTTTTTTCTCTCCGTTGGGCTCCTCCGATCATAACCTTATTACCTTAACCTGTCCTATAGCTCCGGTAGGGCATGAGGACCCTCCAAAGAAACGCCACCTGTGGCACTTTGGAGCTGCAGATTGGGAGGCCCTCAGGCAGTACTTCTTTGATTTTCCATGGAATGATTATTGCTTCCATGGCCGGGAGCCGTCTGAGTGTGCCCTGCGCATTATGGAGGTTATTCTCTCGGGCATGGAAGCATACATTCCTTTTTCATATCCTCTGACTAATGCAAGAAAGCCTTGGTTTAATCACGCTTGTTCTAATGCTGTCCGCAACAGAGAGAGGGCCTTTAAAAGGTACCTAAGCCAACCCACCCCTGAATCACATCTTTTTTATATTTCTGCCCGGAATCGTTCTAAGTCTGTTCTTCGCTCTGCTAAAAATAATTTCATCCATGCTAAATGTTCCCAACTCTCCAACTCGAATTCTTGTCGCTCCTTCTGGCACCTTGCCAAAAACCTTTCTAACAACTTTACCTCATCATCCTTCCCTCCTCTTTTCTACTCTGATGGCTCTGTAGCTGTTTCTTCTATTGATAAAGCAGATCTCTTCGCTCAGACTTTCTCCTCCAATTCTACCTTAGACGATTCCGGTGCTGTTCCTCCATCACTC
Source organism: Birgus latro (assembly GCA_018397915.1). NCBI lineage: Eukaryota > Metazoa > Arthropoda > Malacostraca > Decapoda > Coenobitidae > Birgus > Birgus latro. The sequence goes on from JAGKTI010023830.1 coordinate 3,974, forward strand.
CCCCCCTCAGACTTCCTCATGACTGGCATTAAAATTTCTTCAGCTGATGTATTTTATGCCATCACTGGCCTCAATATTAACAAGGCATATGGGCCTGATGGGGTCCCTCCTGTTGTCCTCAAGAACTGTGCTTCTCTGCTTACACCCTGCCTAGGTAAACTCTTTCGCCTTTGTCTCTCAACTTGTACCTTTCCTTCTTGCTGGAAGTTTGCTCTCATTCAGCCAGTCCCAAAGAAGGGTGACCATTCCCAACCCTCTAACTATCGTCCAATTGCTTTAATATCCTGTGTCTCAAAAGTTTTTGAATCAGTTCTTAACAGAAATATTTTAAAGCATCTTTCCTGTCACAACCTTCTTTCTGATCGTCAGTATGGCGTCAGGGACGCTCCACTGGCGATCTTCTCACCTACCTTTCAGACTCCTGGTCATCCTCCTTTCGGGACTTTGGCGAAAGCTTTGCCATTGCACTTGACATCTCAAAGGCTTTCGATTGAGTCTGGCATAAATCTTTAATTTCCAAACTGCCCTCCTACGGTTTCTATCCTTCTATCTGTGCCTTCATCTCTAGCTTCCTTTCTGGTCGTTCTATAGCTGCTGTTGTAGACGGCCATAGTTCTTCTCCTAGACCTATCAACAGTGGTGTTCCTCAGGGCTCTGTCCTATCACCAACTCTCTTTCTTTTATTCATCAATGACCTTCTAAGCTGTACATCTAACCCTATCCACTCATATGCTGATGATTCCACCAAGAAACCTTTCCATTCGATTTCCGCAACGTCCATCTCAGCAGTTACTTCAGCAAACAAGGGATGAGGCTATGGCACACCTAATGTCTGACTTGGCTCATATCTCTGATTGGGGTAAAAATAATCTTGTTATTTTTATTGCATCAGAGACTCAGTTCTTACACTTTTCAACCCGACAAAATCTTCCTCAGGATTACCCACTAATGTTTAATAATGTCCAGCTCAGTCCTGCATCGTCCTTGAACATGCTAGGGGTTTCATTCTCTCGGGATTTATCTTGGAAAGAACATATTACATCTCTTGTAAAATCGGCTTCCAAGAGATTAGGTGTGCTGGGCCGACTCCGAACTTTCTTTATCCCTGCACAGATGTTGACCTTGTACACGGGTTTTATTCGCCCGTGTATGGAGTACAACTCTCATGTGTGGGGAGGCTCCCCACATGCAGTTCTTCTCAATAGGGTGGAGTCAAAGGCTTTTCGTCTCATTAACTCTCCTCCTCTTACTGATTCCCTTCAACTTTTGTCTCTTTGCCGCACTGTTGCTTCTTTATCTCTCTTCTATCGCTACTTCAATGGTCACTGTTCCTCTGAACTGTCTGCTTGCATCCCTCCACCTCTACGACGGGCACGTAGTACCCGTCTAGCAACAAACTCTCATCCCTTTTCTGTCCAACTCTCTAATGCAAGAGTTAACCGTTACTCCCAGTCCTTCATTTATGCAACTGGTCAACTCTGGAACTGTCTCCCTCTGTCTGTATTCCCTACTTCCTATGATCTCCAATCTTTCAAGCGCAGTGTGTCCAGGCATCTCGAAATGAATGGATCTTGAATTTGCCTCTCTTTTGTATTGTTTTTACTTTTTCTTGGAAGGAACAGTATGTGGGCCCTGGCCTTTGGTTCCTTCTTCCTTGCATAAAAAAAAAAATAATGCTCCCACCATCCTCCCCTCCTCTGGTGACGACTCAGTGAGCTGCCTGGAACCTCTGTCTGACTCCCTTCTTCATTTCTGCAACATTCGTAGCCTTTTGCTCTAGCTTTCTCTCTGTTGAGCACTATCTTCCCTCCTCTGAAGCTCATCTTCTCTTCTTAACCCGCCCCGTCCTGTTGATGTACGATGCACTTCGCACCCTAACACTTCTCTCCCTCCCGACGACGTGCATCGTTCGTTCTGCAACTGCGAGGTTGTTTCCACATTTTCCACGTTTCGTGAGAGATTTTTGTTAGGCATATGTGGGAGACCTTCCTCTACCCTCAGCCAGGTGGCAGCACTGCCTGACCCTGTGTAACCACTCCCTCCTCGGGGGTGCGTCGTTTTCTCGAAACTCACCTGTTAGTAGTGAACTGGCCAGTAAAGACACACAGCATCATGGTCTCTCTGATGACGAAATTCAAGGCGAGAGTGATTCCCGATGTGGAGGACAAAGAGTATGTGGCACCAGAGTTAGTAATGAACAGACGTAATGAGGAAGTAATGTCGCCAAGGTAGGTGCAGTATGTTGATGTGTTTGGTGAGTGAACAATGCTTATATCGCCTGTATGATTGTTTGAAAATCAAAATACTCTTGTACTACATGTAAATTTGTACCAAATAAATAATTATCAAGTCCCTCGCATAGGGAACGTCTTTTATGAAGCGCGGCTCATAGAAAGTGGTAGCCAGGTGAGGGGCCCCTCACCTGTTTAGTGCATTTTTTACTTCGGGTGAGCGCTTTCTCGCTGAATTTTTGATGTTTCTCACCAAAAGCGGAGGTTTGAGCAAAAAAAAAGACAAGTTGAAAATTTGCTGGGTTCTGGGGGTGGGTTAGGTAAAAAGTTGCCAGGACTCGGCGGGTTAACTGAGACTCAGCTGTCTGAGGCAACTGATACAAAACCCTATTCTGTATCCTCCTACTTTCTCTATACTCATTTCAAAGCCAAAGGTGGCTGTTATGTATTACACAACTACTTATCTTGCTGTCTTGTTCCTGAACTTGATTCTTCTGAATTCTTTATTCCTCTGGCTTTGGCATTCCTGTCATTCTCTGACTAAATATATCTGTGCTGTTTACTTATCCCCTAATTCTACCGAGTCTGAAAAATTCTTCGAGTATATTACCTCTATAATGGAACACATCCTATCCACTTCTCCTTTCTCTGAATTCTCCATCATAGAAGATTTCAATGTTCACCACCACCTTTGGCTTTCCTCTCCTTTCACTGATCCACCTGGTGAAGAAGCCTACATCTTTTCCATCCTTAATGACCTAGTGCAACTTGTACAGCACCTTACCCGTGTCCTTGACTGCCTTGGAGAGAGCTCCAACATACTTGACCTCTTCCTTACAACTAATCCTCTCCGTTGGGCTCCTCCGATCACAACTTTATTACCTTAACCTGTCCTATCGCTTCGGTACGTCCTGTGGACCCTCCAAAGAAGTATCGGTTGTGGCACTTTGGAGCTGCTGACTGGGAGGCCCTCAGGCAGTACTTCTTTGATTTTCCATAGAATGATTATTGCTTCCATGGCCGGGAGCCATCTGAGTGTGCCTTGTGCATTATGGAGGTTATTCTCTCAGGCATGGAAGCATACATTCCCTTCTCATATCGTTTGGCTGATGCAAGAAAGCCTTGGTTTAAGCACGCTTGTTCTAATGCTGTCCACAACAAGGAGAGAACCTATAAAATGTACCTGAGCCAATCCACCCCTGAATCACATCTTTTTTATGTTTCTGCCTGGAATCTTTGCTAAGTCTGTTCTTCGCTCTGCTAAAAATAATTTCATCCGTACTAAATGCTCTAAACTCTCCAACTCGAATTCTTCCCACTTCTTCTGGCACCTTTCCAAAAACCTTTCTAACAACTTTACCTCCTCATCGTTCCCTCCTCTTTTCTACTCTGATGGCTCTGTAGCTATTTCTTCTACTGATAAAGCAGATCTCTTTGCCTAGACTTTCTCCTCCAGTTCCACCTTAGTCAATTCCGGTGCTGTTCTTCCATCATTTTCCCCCTCTGATTTCCTCATGGCTGACATTAAAATTTCTTCAGCTGATGTATTTTCTGCCATCACTGGCCTCATTACTAACAAGGTACAGTATATGGGCCTGTTGGAGTCCCTCTTGTTGCCCTCAAGAAGGTGCTTCTGTGCTGACATCCTGCTTAGGTAAACTCATTACTAACAAGGTACAGTATATGGGCCTGATGGAGTCCCTCTTGTTGCCCTCAAGAACTGTGCTTCTGTGCTAACATCCTGCTTAGGTAAACTCTTTCGCCTTTGTATATCAACTTGTACCTTTCCTTTTTGCTGGAAGTTTGCTTTCTTTCAGCCAGTCCCAAAGAAGGGTGACCATTCCCAACCCTCTATCACTCAGTTGCTTTAACATCCTGTGTCTCAAAAGTTTTTGAGTCATTTCTTAACAGAAAAATTTTAAAGCATCTTTCCTATCACAATTTTCTTTCTGATCATCAGAATCGGGTCCATCAGGGACACTTGAGATCTTCTCACCAACCTTTCGGACTCCTGGTCATCTTCCTTTCGGAACTTTGGCGAAAGCTTTGCCATTGCACTTGACATCTCAAAGGCTTTCGTTTGAATCTGGCATAAATCTTTAATTTTCCTTTTTTTTTTAAATGCAAGGAAGAAGGAACCAAAGGCCATGGTCCCGCATACTGTTCCTTCCAAGAAAAAACGAGAACAATATGAAAGATAGCCAAATTCAAGATCCATTTATTTCAAGATGCCTGGACACACTGCATTTGAAAGATTGGAGATCATAGGAAGTAGGGAATACAGATGGAGGAAGACAGTTCCAGAGTTGACCAGTTGCCTAAATGAAGAACTAGGAGTAACGGTTAATTCTTGCATTAGAGAGTACGACAGAATAGGGATGAGCGTTTGTTGCTAGACGGGTGCTACGTGCCTGTCGTACAGGTGGAGGGATGCAAGCAAACAGCTCAGAGGAGCACTGACCGCTGAAGTAGTGATAGAAAAGAGATAAAGATGCAACAGTGTGACAAAGAGACAGAGGTTGAAGGGAATCAGTAAGAGGAGGAGAGTTAATGAGACGAAAAGCCATTGTTGACTCCACGCTATTGAGAAGAGCTGCATGTGGGGAGCCTTCCCACACATGAGAGTTGTACTCCACACAGGGACGAATAAAACCTGTGTACAAAGTCAACAACTGTGCAGGGGTAAAGAAAGTTCAGAGTCGGCTTAGCACACCTAATCTCTTTGAAGCAAATTTCACAAGAGATGTAATATGTTCTTTCCAAGATAAATCCTGAGTGAATAAAACCCCAAGCATGTTCAAAGATGATGCAGGACTGGGTTGGACATTATTAAACATTAGTGGATAGTTCTGTGGGAGATTTTGTTGGGTTGATAGGTGTAAGAACTGAGTCTTTGATGCATTAAAAACAAGATTATTTTTACCCCTATCAGAGGTACGAGACAAGTCAGACATTAGGTGACCCATAGCCTCTTCTCTTGTTTATTGAAGTAACTTCTGAGATGAACATTGCTGGAACTGAATGGGAAGGTGAAGGATGGAATCATGAGCGTATGAGTGGATAGGGTTAGATGTACAGCTTAGAAGGTCAATGATGAATAAAAGGAAGAGAGTTGGTGATAGGACAGAGCCCTGAGGAAAATCACTGTTGATAGATCTAGGAGAAGAACTGTGGCCATCTACAACAGCGGCTATAGAACGACCAGAAAGGAAGCTAGAGATGAAGGCACATATAAAAGGATAGAAACCGTAGGAGGGCAGTTTGGAAATTAAAGAGTTATGCCAGACTCAATCGAAAGCCTTTGAGATGTCGAGTGCAATGGCAAAGCTTTCGCCAAAGTCCTGAAAGGACAATGACCAGGAGTCTGAAAGGTAGGTGAGAAGATTTCCAGTGGAGCGTCCCTGACAGAACCTATACTGACGATTAGAAAGAAGGTTGTGACAGGAAAGATACTTTTAAGATTTTTCTGGTAAGAATTGATTTGAAAACTTTTGAGACACAGGATATTAAAGTAATTGGACGATAGTTAGAGGGTTGGGAATAGTCACCCTTCTTTGGGACTGGCTGAATGAGAGCAAACTTCCAGCAAGAAGGAAAGGTCCAAGTTGATAGACAAAGGTGAAAGAGTTTACCTAGGCAGGGTGTAAGCACTGTTTTAGAGGACAACAGCAGGGACTACATCAGGCTGATATGCCTTGTTAGTATTGAGGCCAGTGATGGCAGAAAATACAACCGCTGCAGAAATTTTAATGTCAGCCATGAGGAAATCAGAGGGGGGAAGTGACTGAGGAACAGCACCAGAATCGTCTAAGGTAGAATTGGAGGAGAAAGTCTGAGCAAAGAGATCTGCTTTTTCAGTAGAAGAAATATCTAGAGGGAAGGATGATGAGGTAAAGTTGTTAGAAAGGTTTTTGGCACGGTGCCAGATGGAGCGAGATGAATTTGAGTCGGAGAGTTGAGAGCATTTAGCACGAATGAAATTATTTTTAGCAGAGTGAAGAAGAGACTTAGCATGATACCGGGCTGAAATGTTTAAAAAATGTGATTCAGAGGTGGGTTGGCTCCGGTACTTTTTATAGGCCCTCTCCTCATTGCAGACAGCATTAGAACAAACGTAAATAAACCAAGGCTTTCTTGCATTAGTCAAAGGATATGAGAAAGGAATGTATGCTTCCATGCCTGAGAGAATAATCTTCGTAATGCACAAAGCACACTCAGATGACTCCCGGCCATGGAAGCAATAATCATTCCAGGGAAAATCAAAGTAGTACTGCCTGAGGGCCTCCCAGTCCGCAGCTCCAAATTGCCACAGACGGCATTTCTTTGGAGGGTCCACAGGCCGTACCGAAGCGATAGGGCAGGATAAGGTAATATGGTTATGATTGGAGGAGCCCAACAGAGAGGAAAGATTAACAGTGTAAGCAGAAGGATTAGTTGTTAGGAAGAGGTCAGGTATGTTGGAACTCTCTCCAAGGTGGTCAGTGATATGGGTAGGGTGCTGTACAAGCTGCTCTAGGTCATTAAGGATAGATAAAATGTAGGCTTGTTCACCAGGTGGATCAGTTAAAGGAGGGGAGAGACAAAGGTGGTGGTGAACATTGAAATCTCCTAGAATGGAGGTTTTAGAGAAAGGAGAAATGGATAGAATGTGTTCCATCATAGAAGTAAGATAGTCAAAGAATTTTTTATAGTAGAATTAGGAGATAAGTAAACAGTGCAGATATATTGCCCTCTTATGGTTTTTATCCTTCTATCTGTGCCTTCATCTATAGCTTCCTTTCTGGTCATTCTGTAGCTGCTGTTATAGATGGCCATTGTTCTTCTTTTAAATCTATCAGTAGTGGTGTTCCCTTGGGCTCTGTCCTATCACCAACTCTTTTCCTTCTCTCTTTCACCCCCCCCCCCCCCTCCGGCCTTCGGTCTGGAATTTTACGTGCGTCTTTGACCGATGTCGGGGCCATTTTCTGAAGTTTCAAAAAATTGATCCCCCCCCCCATAATGAAGAGGAAGTTCCGACACACCTGGTAGGGCATATTTCAGCTTCCTAGACTCATCCTGTGGCGTGCAATCGAGCGCAGAATTTGCGTAAATTTAGGCAGCTGATACTAGACAAGGATTGTGGAAAGTATTAAGAATATATGGAGTGGATGGGAAATTGTTGAAGGCAGTGAAGAGTATGTATGAGGGTGCTAAGGCTGCAGTGTGTGTGGATGTCAGACTGAGTGAATCTTTCCATTTGAAGGTTGGATTGAAACAATGATGTGTCATGTCTCCATGGTTGTTGAATCTGTACATGGATGGGGTTATAAAAGAGATACAAGGTCGGGCAGTGGATGTTGTAGCGGCCCTAGTGAAAGAGAGCAGTGTTTTGAAATTCCCTGTACTGTTGTTTGTAGATGATACTGTGTTGTTGAGCGAAGATGAAGGGGAGCTGCAAGGCTTGGTAGATGAGTTTGGGAGAGTGTGTAAGAAACGGAATCTAAAGGCGAATGTAGGGAAGAGTAAAGTGATGGTCTTCGAGAGAAGTGAGGCCAGTGAATGTACAGTGAGATTGCATAGGAAGGATATGGAGAATGTGATTGCATTTAAGTACTTGGTTAGTGTGATGAGTAAGGATGGAAGTCGGGATGGTGAAGTGCTTGAAAGGGTGAATCAGGGAAGGAAGGTTGCTGGTTCGTTGAAAGCAGTGATAAGAAACAGGGAGGTGAGCATGGAAGTGAAAAAGTTTTTACATGACAGTATTGTGATACCAACTCTAACATATGGAAGTGAAGCCTGGATGCTGTTGGAAGGACAGAAGTTAAGAGTGAGAGCAGTGGAAATGAGTTGTTTGAGAGGAGCATGTGGAGTCACATGGAGAGACAGACTAATAAATGAGGAAGTGAAGGAGCGTTGTGGTGTTGTTGTGGATGTGATGGGAAGCGTTAGGAGAAACACGTTAAGGTGGTTTGGGCATGTGGAGAGGATGGTGAGTGAAAGACTGACGAGGAGAGTGTATGTGAGTGAGGTGGAGGGGACGAGAGGGAGGGGGAGGCCGAGGATGAGATGGAGGAATGGAGTGGAGAGGTACATGAGAGAGGGGGGTATGAGTTGGGAGCGGGGTAGTGAAATGGCGGGGAACAGAGCGACATGGAGGCGATTTGTTTGTGGCCACCCTGTGCAGGATTGAGGCGTCTGGCAATAGATAGATAGATACTAGTCACATGTAGGTATTGCAATGACACAACATCGCACTTTTTTATTTTACCATAAAACATTGTCAATATTGTTGATAAGGTGTGATATAACTATAAATGTATGTTTTGAAGTTTTTCAGTACACAATATGTGTGGTTTGAATGTAAAAAATTATATATGTTATGAATTTATTTATAATTTTTTGGTGTTTATTGTGTTTATAGTAGTATCGACTTATTTTTGTCGTCTGGGTAGAGGTGTGTGTTGGAAATGGTAGGTGAGTGTCTGTTTTCATACCTAAATGAGATAAACGTCATCCCTTGAGTATAAAGGCTGGGCAGTGAGGGTTGAAATGCAAGATGACCTGCCATTCACACCTCGCACGAGATGATTATCAGGAAGGGAAAGGAGGCTTTTCCACCCATGAAAGCATCACGTGAACATAGAAAACTTTCTTGTTATGCTTGTAAAAGGCAAAGAATATGTGAAATGATTGAAAACAGTGCAACAAACCTGAGTAAATAGATAAAGATACCACCGAGCAAAAATAAATTTTTCTTTTATTTTCATGTTTTTCTTGTTTATGCCTTTGTTTATTTATAATCGTAAACAGGATGGGTGGGTGTGTTTTGCAAGGGAGGAGAAAGATGATATTTTCTGTCCAGTTAAGATAATTGGTGTAACTATGCGTGTTTAGGCATGGCCATGAGCGAAAAAATCCTTCATCCACTCATCACGGCAGCAGGTGGTGAACTGACAGATGATGTGTGAGAGCGTGAAGTGAAGGTCAGTCTCATGTCCTAGATATTCGTTCACTTTCCGAAAGTTTTCACAGTTTTCTACGAGTTGCACTGCATCGAATGATCCAAACCAGTACAACAAACCTGAGCAAATAGATAAAGATACCAAGACAAAAATGTATTTTCCTCTTATTATCATGTCTTTTTTGTTTGTGCGTGTACTTATTCATAATCGTATACAGGGTAGTTGTGTGTGTTTTGCAAGAGAGGACAAAGATGATATTTTCTCTCTGGGTCGAGATAGTGTGTGTAGTTGTGTTTGTTTAGGCATGGCCACAAGTGAAAAAATCCTACATCTACTCGTCACAGCAGCTGGTGGTGAACTGACAGATGAGGTGTGAGAGCAAGAAGTGAAGGTCAGTCTCATGTCCCAGATGTTCGTTCACTTTCCGAAAGTTTTCACAGTTTTCTATGAGTAGCACTGCATCAAATGATCCAAACCAGTACAACAAACCTGAGCAAATAGGTAAGGATACCAAGACAAAAATGTTTTTTTCTCTTCTTATCATTTCTTTTTTGTTTGTGCCTGTATTTATTCATAATCGTAAACAGGGTGGTTGTGTGTGTTTCGCTAGAGAGGACAAAGATGATATTTTCTGTCTGGATCAAGATAATGTGTGTAGTTGTGCCACGAGCGAAAAAATAAAAAATCCACTCATCACAGCAGCAGGCTCTGAACTACTTGATGGGGTGTGTGGGGGTGTAGTGTAGGTCAGTCTGGAGACATTCAGAGAACGTTTGCTTACTTGGCAAAAATTTTCTCTGCTTTTTTTATAGGCCGCAGGCGTCAACACCTGCGGCCATTTAGTGCCTAAACATCATTTAACGCCGGCAACCACGGAGGGGTTGTTCATCATTGACCTAAGCTGTACATCTAACCCTGTTCACTCATACGCTGATGATTCGACTCTTCACCTTTCCATTTGGTTCTTGCAACATCTATCCCAGCAGTTACTTTAACAAACAAGCGATGAGGCTATGGGAAACTTAATGTCTGACTTGGCTTCTATCTCTGACTGGGTTTTAAATAATCGTGTTGTTCTTAATACTTCAAAGACTCAGTTCTTACACCTATCAACCCGACAAAATCTTCCACAGAAGTACCCACTAGTGTTTAATAATATCCAGCTTAATCATGCATCATCCTTAAACGTGCTTGAGGTGTCATTCTCTTGGGACTTATCTTGGAAAGATCATATAACATCTTTTGTAAAATCTGGATTGGGTGTGCTAAGCTGACTCCGTATCTTCTGTACCCTTGCACAGTTGTTGTTTTATTCGCCCCTGTGTAGAGTATAACTCTCTGGCTTCGGCTTTCATGTCATTCTCTGACTAAATATATCTGTGCTGTTTACTTATCTCCTGATTCTACTGACTATCAAAAATTCTTTGACTGTCTTACTTCTACGATGGAACACATTCTATCCATTTCTCCTTTCTCTGAAATCTCC
>JAGKTI010023832.1:0-14629 GCA_018397915.1 Birgus latro
GATGGAGTAGAGAGGTATATGAAAGAGGGGGGTGTAAGCTGGGAGCAGGGCGATGAAATGGTGGGAGACAGGGTGACATGGTTGCGATATGTTTGTGGCCACTGCTTATGGGATTAAGTCTTCTGGCAATAGATTGATAGATAGATTATTACAGTATTATCTTTATTATGTATTTTTCATTTTTATTTATTTATTTATTTTTTTCAGAGTTGCATTTAGAAGTTAAGGTTGAAGGATTTGGCATTGTCACAAGAAATATGGAATTTACTGGCTCTTGTAATGAATCTGTGGTGACTGGATATCAGTGTTTGAGAAATTGTGTAAGTTGTTTAGGTTGAAAGTTTCTAGTGCTTTTCATTGATATTTCTTAGTTGATGTTGTTGCTTAGCCCCAGTCTGTCTGATTGAGTAGACCCATCGACCAACAGTAAGCACTGCCCCTACAGGATTGTCCCATAAGTTTCCCACACTATTGATGTTGTATTTGCATCGCTGTGTGCTGTGCTGTGCACCATTATGTTTGTTAAACTGTATAGTCCTGATCTGCAAGCTGGGCATGAGTCATCTGTGATTCCTCCCAGTCCAAATTTAAGCATGTACCAGAGGAGAGCTGGGTGATGTTCTGTTTTAAACCCCTAACCGTGGGGTTGTCAGAGGCGTGCCGTGCCCGTCCCGCGGGGATATTCGCGCTCCAACTGACTTTTTAAAAATATTTGCCAAAAATCAGTTATTAGTCCTAGAATATTATAATTGCATATGCATATGGCACATACCTTCAGCTTTCTTCTGGGATGTTCGTTGAGCCTTCGTCAACTACCGTAGGACTTGTGGAGACTTCTGAAGTTGGGTAACGAAGTCTCCACTTTACACTTCCCGACATCCCGTAATATGAATACCATTGCCTGATATTATCACTAGAAACACTATTCAATGATTTCCAAGTAGTTTGGAATCCATACTCCAAAAAAAAAAAAAAACTGTGAAAGATGTAAAATACGAACGCGTACAAGCCTCCCACTCGCTCTAGTTCACCGCTCATACTCTGTCATTTCTTATTCATATACACACTCACACTTTATTATTTCTAGTACTTTATTACACTTATATATATCTACAGTCCTTTACCGTTTCCCATACGATGTTTAGTAGGGCCTTTTACAATGGGCTCAGAAGCGGCGGAAATGGAGGGGCGCGACTGCGACATGATTCCACCTTGAAGGATGACAGTGAACTGAATGAGTATGTATCTGGGTAGCCAAGAGTTGAAAATGTCAGCTGCTAATGTATATGCTATGAAATAAGTCGTAGGAAATCTAGACAGTACAAAATAAATTAGGTAGTTCCAGGTGAATATAAATATCACTCAGGCTTCTCCCTTCCTTTCTTACACATACAGTAAACCCTTGATAAGCCGAACTATATGGTTCGAATTACCGAATTTTCCGGCTTACCAAATTTTCACACCCAAAATTGTTAAATTACTGAATTATCACCCCCCAAAATTGCTAAGACAATACATATTACTTGTCCTTTCAACACTAAATTAAAGAAGCATATATAAATAAATTAGTTATGACAAAAAACAATATAGTGCATTTAATATACATTTAACCCCTTCAGTGCTGGGTGTATTTTCATTTTGTTCTTGCTGCCACCAGACAATTTTAGTCAGTGTAGGTTGGATCTGTGGAAGTGCACGGGGTTGGTACAGCCTTCGTTAGCCCCTTCAGTATGTGAGTCCAGTCCTGAGTGCCATAAAATCGGGTGGAGGAAGCGTAAATAAAGTAGAAATAGACGTCACAGTACTGAAGTGGTTAATTGGTAGGAAATCATTCGCAGAGGCAGTACCGACTGTCGGTAACGTGTGTTGGAGATGGATTTTCACCCCCCCAAATTGCAATAACAATACTTATTACCTGTCTTCTTAACACTAAAGTTAAGGAGCATATACAGTGTATAAACTAATAAAGAAAGACAGAAAAGAAAGAATTCAGTGCACATAATTTACCTTTCGTCAGAGGCAGAAGATCGTCGGCAGTTTGTTTTGTTTTGGAGACGGAGGTGGTGGAGTTCACACTTGAACGTAAATTCTAAACAGTACCCAGTATTTATTTCACTCTATATTAAGAACTAAACTTAAATGTAATCACTATAATAGACTGCAGTGTAACACCTTTTGTTAGAAGCAGTAGATTCTTTGGCAGCTTGTTTTGTTTTGGAGACAGAGGTGGTTGAGTTCATACTGTAACGTAAATTCTAAACAGTACCCAGTATTTATTTCACTCTATATTAAGAACTAAACTTAAATGTAATCACTGTAGTAGACTGCAGTGTAACACCTTTCGTTAGAAGCAGTAGATTCTTCAAAGTTCGGCAGTTTGTTTTGTTTTGGAGACGGAGTTGGTGAAGGTGGGTTAGTTCATACTTTAACGTAAATTCTAAACAGTACCCAGTATTTATTTCACTCTATATTAAGAACTAAACTTAAATGTAATCACTGTAATAGACTGCAATGTAACACTTTCAGTAATAATAGTACTGAACTTTAATCATGATCACTACACTGTCACACGCGCACATATATTTTTTTTTTTTAGCTTCATTCCTTTACGACTAGAGGTGCCAGTATCACTTCTTTTAAGCTATGAACCTTCCATGGCAAGGCAGAGGGCAAAAGGAGAGCACTGTTCAGCACTAAATGACAGTAAGAATGGCGCAACTACCGTCTCCAAAAGCAAGCAGCAGACTGGCGCCACGAGTCCGCTTGGCGCCATTTCTCCCCCTACTTTCGCATTTCGGCCTACTTCATACGTGGTCTCGGCCTGAGTTCGGCTAACTGAAGATTCCAGCTTCTAAAAGTTCGGCTTATCAAGGGTTTACTGTATTTATATTATGAGAATAGGTCGTACGGCATACTGTATTTCAAGGGGAAAAAAGCAGGGGAATTTAGCGAACAAGTGCAGGTTGGATGTTGCCAAGTGATAATTAGCCAATTCCAGGTGTATGGCACTATCAGTTACCTTTTTATATATATATATATATTATTTTGTATAAGAATAGGGCATAGGGCACATTTCAATGGATGAAATCAGTGGAAACATCTGGGGAAGATTTATGTAGCGCAGGGCGGCTGAGCAGACGACACGAGAGGGTAATGGAGGGGAGTCTAGAATCGGGGAAAATGGCTAAATTGTCAACAATGGATGGGAGTACTGATGACATTAGCTGCTCTGACTATTGTTGGACTTTGGCAGTACCGATAGATGATACAAGTCACCACTTGAAAGCCTGGGCAAATTCAAAACAACACAGAATCACCAAAGTGATGCCCCACAGTTTGATCCATTGCGCCTGACCGTCACAAGAGCGACGACCTGCGGTTAAGGGGTTAAACCTAGAAGTCAGTCATCTTTGTTTAACCCCTCCGTGGCTGAGGGTCCGGAATTTTCTGTTCACCCCAGGCCAACTGGGGGGCCATTTTCTGAAGTTTCGAAAATTGATTTCTTTTCCTTGCCATATTGAAGAGAATGTTCAGATGAACCCAACAGTGCAAATCCCAGCTTCCTAGACCCATTCAGCGGCTTGCAATGGAGCGCAAAAGTTGCAGAAGTATATCGGCAACCGATATCCGCCGTCCAGAGGTGCTGCTTCAGTGCAACTTTGTAGCTGTTGTTAGTTTTTTTATTTTTTACCCCCCAAAACAATGCGAATGGTGCTGGAATGTTTCGCATATCTGAGATATGATGATATCGAATGATTTCAGTTTATGATATTTTAGGAATGGCAGGAAATAAAATTATTATGAATATTTTTTCACCTTTTTGTTATAAAAGTATCATTATGGTAATTCTGAGTTATTTTTTATGTTATCATTGTGCCCATGCATGGAAAAGGGAGTGAAAGGGTTGAATTTTCAGTCCTAAATGAGAAAATTGCACGTCCTCCGAGGCTAGGCTCTCCCACGGGAGATGAAAGTGGAGAGTCAGATCCGATTAGCAATATGGAAGTTGAGTCGGAACTTCTAGCTCCCACGACACATTCATGGCTAAAAATAGAATAGTGATGCAGTTTCAAAACTATGAATAAGTCTAATTATTATGAATACAGAGGCAAAGCAGAAATAAATACATTTACAGACGGGGGGGGGAACGTTTTTTTTCTAGAATAACACATTCACCTTTCTCTATCACTTTACCTTGTTATTTTTGCAATATATGTTGCTGTCTCATAAACAGGGTGGTTGTGTGTGTTTTGCAAGGGAGGAAAAAAGATTATATTTTCTGTCGGTTGAGATAATGGGTGTAACTATGTGTTTTTAGGCATGGGTACGATCGAAAAAATTGTACATCCACTTGTCACGGCAGCAGGTGGTGAACTGACAGATGATATGTGAGAGGGTGAAGTGAAGGTCAGTCTCATGTCCCAGATGTTCGTTCACTTCCTGAAAGTTTTCACAGTTTTGTACAAGTCGCACTGCATAGAGTGATCCAAACCATTACAACAAATCTGAGCAAATAGGTAAAGTTACCAAGACAAAACTGTATTTTTCACTTATTATCATCTCTTTTTGTTTGTGCCTCTGTTAATTCATAATCGTAAACAGGTGGTTGTGTGTGTTTTGCAAGAGAGGACAAAGATGATATTTCCTGCCTGGGTCGAGATAATGGGTGTAGTTGTGCTTGTTTAGGCATGGCCAGGAGCAAAAAATCGAAAATCCACTCATCACAGCAGCAGACTCAGAACTGCTTGATGCGGTGTATGGGAGTGTAGTGTAGGTCAGTCTGAAGACGTTCAGAACGTTCGTTCACTTCCCAAAAATATTTGCTTTTTTTTTTTTTAGGCCGTGCTGAAACAACGCCAGCTGCAATTTAGCAGCTAAACGTCATTTGATGCCAGCGGCCACAGAGAGGTTAAGGACACCTCCAATGGATAGATGTCCAGAGGGGAAACTTGTAGCATGTTATTGTGATTGAGGTGTTGTATTGCCCTATGTGTGGACTGGGTGTTTTTTCATTGCCAATGTTGGTGTTGGAATATCTGAAGGTGGGATACTGTTGTAGAGGGTTTGGTAATGTTTGTGTGGTGATTGTTTTTTATATACCTTGGTGTGGTGTGTGTGTCTGTCATGTAATGACAGGGGTGTTGTGTCTTGGAACATGTTTTTTTTTTTGGGTGGGGTGGTGGGGGTCGATGTAGTGCTGATTGGGGTGTCTGCCCTTTCTTCTCTTTCATGCTTCCTCTTCTGTCTTTCTTTCCTTCTTTCTTTCCTCTTTCTTCTGCCTGCAGGTGACTATACACTCCCTCTTCTGTCTTTCTTTCCTTCATTCTTTCCTTTCCTTCTGCCCGTGGGTGACTTTGCACTGAGTGACAAGCCAAATGGTTTTGTGTACATTGTGAAACCATTTACTACGTTGGGTGGTGACCATATAACCAATTATGGCTCCTGGTGGTTTAGTGGGTTATTAAGGTGCTCCAGCCGGATTGAGCCTGTGTTGGTTTGTATCCACGGGGTGGTTGGGGTTTATTGTTCATGTAATGTCTCTCAGGGATGAGTGAGGCTGGTCACTCTTACGTCAAATGTCAGTACCAACTTGCCTAGCCCAGGGCTCCTGCATTCCACATTGGGCAACATAGGACGATCTTCTTGGTGTTACTGGTCACAGAACTTGAAACTGTTTTCTGATTCAGTGCTGTCACATAAAGTTCAACTGTTTCTCTCTTTAATTGATCTTTGCTTCCTTCTTTGTCAAGAGCCATCAACATTTTTCACTTCATTTTAGGGTCAGCAGTTGGATCAAGAAAGGCCAATTCAACTAATTGCTCTGACAAATACCACAAGTGATGACCAAATGCTTTCAAGCAGACTTGTATGTCCTTATCAGGATAAAGTGACAATTCCTGGAGAAGCCTCAGATCATTTGTGGGAGCTAGAGCTGCTTTTGTTGCCATGAACCGTGGTTTCAGGTATTGCTTCTTGAACACAACAAACCACTTCAATCCTCGGCCCTGCTTCGGTGGTACTTGTCTGATGATGGAAAAGTTAGACCTTGATGCTGTACAGTTTATAACTTTAGCTTTGCATCTGGCATGGTGGCAAGCACCAGGGCGCTGCAACCGTGTTCCACGGGGTGGTACATCACCCAAGACAGCAATGGACAGTTCTAGCAGTTCTCGATAATCATCTCGAGGTTGGCTTTCTTACACTGTTTCGTGCATAATGATGTGAGCTCATCACGTTGCTCACCATCAGTCATCGGCATTTCCTCATTGTCGTTCAAGGTCTGAAAGTGTGTTGTGTCAATAGTACTCCACTTAGCTTTGAACTGCTTGGATATATGAATGTTGGGTCCAGAGGACGGTTCAAGGCAAATGGTGAAGGCCTTGTGAACAAGGATCTCAATAATATGATGCCTTCAAGCCAGGTGGAGGAGATCCTTGAGCAGTTGTTGTTGAATAAGGGTGCATGCCCCTGCCAACAATCCAGTATTGCAGGCAGTGGTGTCGAATGTCATTCCTACCACACATGCAGATATACCCCAGTGATTCGAAGTTTCACTGATGACATTGGCCATGGCCTTGCCTGTCCCTGATTCCGAACTGGGTACATTCAGAAGCTTTGAAACTCCATCACCTGAGACAAGAATTGGAAGGCTTTCAGTGACATTTGCTCCTGTTACATCAGGAATTAGTTTTCCATCCCAGTACACTCCAAGGGGCACAGTTGGATGGAATTATCTCTTCAGCCATTCTGCAAATTTCCTCTGACTCTAGATTCAGTCTCGGTGGATACTTTGCCTGTTGATAGTATACATTGTTGGATCTTGTCCAGAGGCAGAAATGGTTGCAGAAAGTAGATGGACTACAGCGCGATCTGAAGTCTTGGTCTGATCTAAAGCAGCAGCAACTGGAGAAGTGACAACTGTTTTTCATGCCCATTGGCATTTCAGAGGAGGAGCCACGGCCAAAAAGGAAGGACCTGCTATATCTGTATAATCATCACCTGTTTCGTCTTCATCACTAGATGGGCTTTCCTCCAGCTGCACTATTTCCTCTCTCGCTGCTTGATAACATTCCTCATGCTTTCTCCTTTCCTGTTTGGTCTGTTGTCTCTCTCTCTGTCTTTGTTCTTTCCAGTAGAGTTTGACATCAATACCCAGCATAGAGTCTCGCCTTCCTTTCTCCCTCTTAGCCACAAGAAACTCCTTATGATGAGGTCGAAGCCATTCTTGTGTGCAGTGTCAAAGAGATCTTTCATCTGTTCTTGGAAGTTCTTTCTCTTCTTCTCTCTTGCTGTTTTCCGGCTCTTACTCTTCTCCAACTTTCACCATTCTTTATAGAGAGATTCGATTTTTGGGTTACGATTCCGTGGTTCAGATGCAGCAACATGAGCCCTCTCCCAGAATCCCCCTAGTTCCTCAGACAGATCACATGCCGAATCCCTCAGTGTTCATGTATCTGTTCACATCAAGTAACAAGAAGGTAACTTACTTCCATGTAGTCTTTCACCTGGTTGGCCAACAAATCAGATCTTGGTGTTGTTCCAGCTTTTCATCACTGGCATTGACAATCGCACTTCAGTCATAGTAATTAAGTGCTTAATAATTACTCAAAAGGCAAATCCCTAAAAAAAGAAACAAATATGGATATCATTAGAATGTAGCCTCCAATGAAGTAAAGCAAACGCTTTTTTCCGATAACAGAGAAGATTATTGCATCAATAATTTTGCTTATTAGGCTCAAACTTTGGGTAAGATTCAGCACCAGTAAATATCATCCAGTTCAGTTAAAACTTGGTGTCTCGAGTTTACACCTAAACTCACAGTATACACTGCCAGCAAACAAAATATTGCAGAATCAATATTCTCTCCTAGTTATAAGGACCACCCTAGTGACCATTTCTTACTGTCTACAGTACAATTCAAGATATCTGATATCCAGATGGCTCGGATTATCAGACAACCAGAAAAATTCATGAACTTGCTAAAATATCCGTGAAAATATACCTGTGCTCCACTTTGAATGCCTGCCATTCCATTGTATATTCGTGTGTTACCCGAGACTGGGTGAAGTCAGGCAATGTGAGATGAAGGCATTTCCAGTCAAGGTCTTTTCCTAGTTGCAGTAATCTCCATCCCAGCCCACCTCTCCCCCCTCTTTCTCCTTCTCTAATTTGGTCACCCTCCACACCTCTACATATCACCAGTCTACTTACTGCTGCCAGTCAGTATTCAAGCTGTTGTGTTGTTGTGATAGACAGCGATTTCTACCCCCTACAATGCCTAAAGTGGAAACTAAATGTGAGCACATTGTGCTCGCCATGAAACAGAAGCTGGACATGCTCAGTAGTCTTGAAAAAGATGGACATTACAAAACACTGATAGAATTTAGTGTAGGAAGTTCCATGATTTATGATATCAAGTCCTAGGTTCCTAGGGACCCAAGCTCAAGAAATTTTTCTTGAAAAGTGAGATGAATAAATCCATTGAAAAAAGGTGTACTCTTCATAGGTTGAAAATACTATTTGGTACCAGTGTGGTTTTCTACCTAACAAACCAACTCTTATTACACATGTGCTTGCAGTATCTTACAGTACCTTGGTAGGTCCATTTTGTTAAATATTATTCATTATTGTATTGATAAAAACGTGGAACAGTAAACTAAATAAAATTTGTTGGTGAACTGATGATGTGAAGAGAAATGTTGTACAGTACTGTAGCTTTAGCATGACTCCTGTGCTCACATGTCAGCTGTGTATACAGCCACAGTCCACTTGTCTAATTTTCATCACCACACGACACACGACTCATCATTCCACCTCTCATTTGCCACCCAGTTGTTTTGCAGAGAGAAAAAAAAAATGTAGAAATTTCAGACAGTAATTTTGTCCAGCAAAGCAAACCTTCATCCTTATTGACTCAATTTTCTCTTCTTTGCCAGTGCAAATGCATTCAAAGATGAATTTGTGATAACTCATCATTGAATGCATTTGCACTGGTAGAGGAGAGAAAATCTAATCAGTAGTATTGAAGGTGTGCTTTGTTGGACAAAATTCTTGCGCTTGCAATTCCTACATATTAATTTCTACAAAATAGCTGAGTGGTGAGTGAGGGGTGGAGTGATGGGAGTCAGATGGGGAAGAAACAGACAGGCAGGCTGTGGCCGTATACACAGCTGACAAGTGAACACAGGAGTTCATAATTCTGCTGTACAGTACAACATCTTTTTCTGTATCATTTCACCAACATACAGTATGTTCAAAATTTTTTCCTTCAGTTTCTGTGGGTAGGTGAGGGCACTCACCATCCACTCGCTCGATGTAGTCCTGCTTTGGGTGTCTGCCCTTTCCTCTCATCCTTCCTCCCTCTTGTGTCTTTCTTTCATTCTTTTCATTTCCTTCTGCCTACGGATGACTTTACACTCCCTCTTCTGTCTTACTTTCCTTCATTCTCTCCTCTTCCTTCTGCCTGTGGGTGACTTTACACTGAGTGACAAGCCAAATGGTTTCCTGTACACCAGGAAACCATTTACTATGCTGAGTGGTAACCATATAACCAAATTATGGTGCCTGGTGGTTTAGTGGGTAATTAAGACACTCCAGTCGGATTGAGCCTGTGCAGGTTTCTTTTCAAGGGGTGGTTGGGGTTTATTGCTCACGTAATGCCACTCAGGGGTGAGTGAGTCTGGTCACTCTCATCTTAAATGTCAGGACCAACTTGCCTAACCTCGGGCTTCTCCTCTCCTCAAGGAGCAACATAGGATTGGATGATGGATGGATTATTTTTCCTTGTTTTATGAATAAAACAGTCAGTAATATTTAACAGAATGGACCTACTTTGTGCACATTGCACTACTGTAAGACACTACAAGTACGTTTGCTATGTGCATGGGGTGTATTTAAGAGGAGGTAATGGCTTATTTGAAATCTCTGTTAATGTGATCCCAGATACGAATGGTGAACACTGTGTATACTGCAGTGATGTAGCCATTGTATAAGAGTATATGTCAGATATCTGGGGAAAATCAGTAACCGGGAAGGTACATTCCCCAATCATCCCAGTTAACTGGGATTGTACTGTATTTTGCTTTTGTTCTTCATCAGGAGATGAAGGTGGAGGACAGTGCCCATGTGATGAGTGTGTGGGAGGTCGAGGAAAAGCTTCAGACCCTCAGTCCTCTTCAAGCTCTTCCAGGAATATACCTACTTCAGCTGATCCCTGTCCTCCCTCCAGCTGTGAATGTCACTACTGCAATGCCTCAACATCCACTACAGTAAGTGGTGTCCAGTGATTTGTTTAAGAATAGCAGTAATTGTACAGTGTGATTTAAGCCTATTGTATATTGTAGGGAACATTTTTCCTGGTATGTAGCATTTACATGCTGTGCAGTTGAACACTGTTCATAAGACAGTTGTTGAAGAAGTAACCAGGTCCATAACAATCAATATAAAGTAAGATGCAGCCAAAGCATTGAGAAAACATGTTGCATGTTGGTAGTCATGTTTGCTTCCATCCGCCCAGTGGTAGGTGAGGGTTCCTGTCATCCACTTAATTGATGTAGTGTTGCTTACTTTTTCCATAATGTCTGTCATTCTTTTTTTGTGTCAGTCCTCCTCTCTCCATGTTTCTCGTATAATTTCTGGTACTATCTGCACACTCTTCTTTCCACTTCTGGGGGCTCCACACTGAATGACAAGCTGAAGAGTTTCCTGTAGTTCAGGAAATGATATACTGTACTGTGCTGGGCGATAACCACATACAGTAGTCAAAGAAGAGGATGACATAGAACCTACTATGGTCCCCCCGTTAACTGGGCCATAGCTGCAGATGTGACATCAACCCAGGAACCAAACCACCACACAAATATCTGCACCTTACTGTGGCGAGGTACTGTCAGCCACATGGGAACATTAGTTCACTGCACGGGATGACCCTGCAGGGGCGGCATGCTGTTGATGGGTTTGCTCGGTCAGACAGACTGGGGTAACACAACAACAAATTCCCCCCACCCCTTCACCCCACCCCACTGCTCAGTCAGACAGACTTGGGTAACACAACAACAAATTCCCCCCACCCCTTCACCCACCCCACCACTTTTTTTTTTTTAATGCAGGGGAGAAGGAACCAAAGGCCAGGAGCCTGCAAGATTGTTCCCTCCAAGAAAAAACTTAAACAAGATAACAGAGCCAAATTCAGGAACTGTTCATTTCGAGATGCCTGGACACACTGCATTTGAAAGACTGGAGATCATAGGCAGTAAGAAATACAGACAGAGGGAGGTAGTTGCAGAGTTAACCTGTTGCATAAATGAAGGATGGGGAGTAATGGTTAACTCTTGCATTAAAGAGCTGGACAATAAAGGAATGAGTGTTTGTTTTTAAACAGGTGCTACTTGCTCACTATAATGGTGGAGGGATTCAAGCAAACAGTTCAGAGAAGCAGTGACCATTGAAGTAGTGATAAAGAGATTAAGATGCAGCAGTGTGGCGAAGAGACAGAGGTTGAAGGAAGCCAGTAAGATGAGGAGAGTTAGTGAGATGAAGAGCCTTTGACTCCACATTCGTGAGAAGAGCTGTATGTGGGGAGCCTTCCCACACATGAGTGTTGTACTCTACACGGGCGAAAAAAAAATGTGTATAAAGTCAACAGCTGTGCAAAGGGGGGGGGGAGCACAGAGTTGGCTTAACACACCTAATCGGAAGCAGACTTTACAAGAGAGGTGATATGATCTTTTCGAGATAAATCCCAGGATAATGGAATCCCAAGTATGTTTAAAGATGATGCAGGATTGAGCTGGATATTATTAAACATCAATGGGTGTTCCTGTGGAAGATTTTGTTGGGTTGAAAACTGTAAGAACTGAGTTTTGGATGCATTAAAAACAATAAGATTGCTTTTACCCACATAAGAGATATGAGCCAAGTCAGATATTGGGTGTGCCATAGCCTCATCCCATGTTTGTGGAAGTAACTGCTGAGATGGGCATTGCAGGAAGCGAATGGAAAGGTAATGGGTAGAGTCATCAGCATATGAATGGGCAGGGTTAGACGTATGGGTTAGAAGGTCATTGATGAACAGAAGAAGAGAGTTGGTGACAGGACAGAGCCCTAGGGAACACCACTACTGATAGCTCTAGGAGAAGAATGGTGGCTGTCTACTACAGCAGCTATGTAACAACCAGAAAGGAATCTAGAGGTGAAGGCACAGATAGAAGGATAGAAACCATAAGAGGGCAGTTTGGAAATTAAATATGTATGCCAGACTCAATTGAAAGCCTTTGAGATGTCAAGTGCAATGGCAAAGTTTTCGCCAAAGTCCCGAAAGGAGGATGACCGGAGGTCTGAAAGGTAGGTGAGAAGATCACCAGTGGAGTGTCCATGGCAGAACCCATTCTGTCGATCTTAACCCCTCTGGTACGCAATTCTCCTGGCTCGACTACCCCCCAGGACGCTAAAACATGCTGATTTTTCTACTCGTCAAAAGTTAAAAGGTTTATGCCCAATTTACAGAGCTGTAATTTACACACCTGAAAAAGCAAACCCCACCCTCCTAGACCCAATAGTTGCTGAGCTAAGTTCTGTCAAAGTTGATACTGTAATAGTTACCCGTCGCGGCCCGGGCGAGAAAGAAAATATTGTTCTCCGCTCGCACCCATTTTCTTCCCAGAAATACATATAAAAATCACTCAAATCACTATTTTTTGGAAAGTGCTTAGAAAAAAATAGATGGTCACGAACCCCCTAAGAAAATATGATATATAAAAATTACTTTCCCCTCCCCTCCATGCTGTCAAATCTAGCTCAGAAAAATAAAATTTCTTTTTCAAGTGGGTTTTGAATAGACAGGTAAATATTTATGTATGTCTGAAAAAAAAAGGCACAAATATAAATAAATATTATTTGTAACAGCAAAATAGCCTATATTATTTTTACTTACTTTTCCCACAGGTAGAGATGAAACTATAAACAATTGATCAGTAGTGTTACCATATGTTCAGACATATAAAATATACAAAGAAATACATAAGAATGAAGAAAATCTTTGACAGGTACACAGTTATATCCATAGGCAGGTAACAAGGATTTTCCCCCTGAAAAACAAATAAATAAATAAATAAATAAATAAATAAATAAATAAATAAATAAATAAATAAATAAATAAATAAATANTAGTGGAAAAGTTTCTAGAGAAGGGCAAGAAGTTGTATGCAGCCTTCATGGATCTGGAGAAAGCATATGACAGGGTGGATAGACAAGGTTTGTGGAAGGTATTAAGAATATATGGAGTGGATGGGAAGTTGTTGAAGGCAGTGAAGAGTATGTATGAGGGTGCTAAGGCTGCAGTGCGTGTGGATGGCAAACTGAGTGAATCTTTCCATTTGAAGGTTGGATTGAAACAAGGATGTGTCATGTCTCCATGGTTGTTCAATCTGTATATGGATGGGGTTATAAAAGAGATACAAGGTCGGGCAGTGGATGTTGGAGCGGCCCTAGTGAGAGAGGGCAGTGTTTGGAAACTCCCTGTACTGTTGTTTGCAGATGATACTGTGTTGTTGAGTGAAGACGAAGGGGAGCTGCAAGGCTTGGTAGATGAGTTTGGGAGAGTGTGTAAGAAACGGAATCTAAAGGTGAATGTGGGGAAGAGTAAAGTGATGGTCTTCGAGAGAAGTGAAGCCAGTGAGTGTACAGTGAGATTGGATGGGAAGGAAATGGAGAATGTGAGTGAATTTAAGTACTTGGGCAGTGTGATGAGTAAGGATGGTAGTCTGGAGGGTGAAGTGCTCGAAAGGGTACAGCAGGGAAGGAAGGTTGCTGGTTCGTTGAAAGCAGTGATAAGAAACAGGGAGGTGAGCATGGAAGTGAAAAAGTTGTTACATGACAGTATTGTGATACCAACTCTGACATATGGAAGTGAAGCTTGGACCCTGTTGGAAGGACAGAAGTCAAGAGTGAGAGCAGTGGAAATGAGTTATTTGAGAGGAGCATGTGGAGTCACATGGAGAGACAGACTAACAAATGAGGAAGTGAAGGAGCGTTGTGGTGTGGTTGAGGACGTGATGGGAAGCGTTAGGAGAAACACGTTAAGGTGGTTTGGGCATGTGGAGAGGATGGAGAGTGAAAGATTGACGAGGAGAGTGTATGTGAGTGAGGTGGAGGGGGCGAGAGGGAGGGGGAGGCCGAGGATGAGATGGAGGGATGGAGTGGAGAGGTATATGAGAGAGGGGGGTGTGAGTTGGGAGCGTGGTAGTGAAATGGCAGGGGACAGAGTGACATGGAGGCGATTTGTTTGTGGCCACCCCGTTCGGGATTGAGGCGACTGACAATAGATAGATAGATAGATAGAATTTTGATGTGCCTATCTGTATGCAAAGACATGAATAAAGTACAGATAATGATTCAAAGAACGCACCATGAAGCATGAAAATTACACAAAATATTCGAGTCCGGGGGCAGGGGTGGGGTAAAGATATTCCATGCTAGGGAGTGGGGAGTGGTAAGGCCAGGAGGGGGTGTACGGGGTTGGAGGGATGGGAGGAGACCACCACCAGACACAAAGGAAGGGCCCCAGTGGAGTACAGAGACATGGAGGGAGAGTAGGGGGGAAATACCCTCCCTCCAGATGACTGGGGGGGGG
>JAGKTI010023833.1:0-14629 GCA_018397915.1 Birgus latro
TTTTGTTTTTGACTGTGGTGGTAGATGGTGGTTTTGTTACTGGCTGTAGTGTGGTGGTGGTTTCGGTGTTAGCTGTAGTGGTGGTGGTGGGGAGGTTTTGGTGGTGGATGTGGCTGTGGTGCGGTGGTTTTGATGGTGGTTGTGATGGTGGTGTGGTGGTGTGATGGTTGTGTGATTGTTGTGGTTGGTTGTGGTGGTGGTGGTGAGGCGATGGTGGGGGGATGATAAGGTGGCTGTGGTGGTGGTGTGGTGTTTGTCGTGATGGGGTGTTGTGGTGGTGGTATGATGGCAATCTGTGATTCGGATTTGTGATGGTTATGGTGATGTGATAATACAGTGATGGTGTTCTCGTTAGCTGAAAAGGCTTCCCAGCATTTCGTGCTGCCTGTTTGAATTTTGCACACCACATATGGTACATTATTCCTAGTTGGTTACTAATACGACCGATGTCAGTATTAGAAAAATATAATAACACAAGAGAGATTGTTAAGGAGGAAGAGTGCATAGTAAGCCAACAATAGGGACTTTTATCGGCTTCGGTGGCAAGTTATTTTATATTTATCGATCCAACTCTGAACACAAATGAGAGTGCGCGTTCGCTGAAACCCAGGAGTTCTCGCTCCTCTACTCGTATGGTTGCACTTGGTCATTAATACCGAGCCGTCAGTACTGAGGTACACTGAGGATGTCTTTTGCACATGTATTTGAGTGTCTGTTTGCGGGAGTTATGAAAAAGCAGTCATGAATCGTATAGCGAAATTCATATCCTAAAACAAATCCTACATCTGGACGGAGCAGCAACCAGTCCGCCGCTTACATCACCTGTTATGAGTATGCGATGATTGTGGTGATGTGACGAAACAGGTGGTGGGGGTGGCAATGTGGTTCTCCAGTTACGGCAGTAGTGCCGATGTAACGTTTGTGTTTACTGCTTCAGCTCGATATTATATTTATTTTTTTCCTTGATACCTTCAAAAGATTTTAAGGACTTTGGAAAGCCCCATTTAAGTGAAAGAATTAAGTTAGGCTTTTTCTGACCTCTCCAGTTTGAAAAATGTCTCCTAAGTTGAAGTAAATCGTTTGGAGATAGCAAGAATAAGATGCATACAAGACGTCCTCTGGCTGAAGGTATGACAGCGATAATCTCTTCGGCAAGGCAGGATATTACTAGTATTATTCCCTGCCAGTTTATTTCTACATAATTATGTCTCGTTAGTCACTTCACTGTGATGACGAACTTTGTTGTTTTATTGCCATTTGCAGCCTATTATAGTCAGCTTTTAAGGAAGATTATCCGGTAGTGAGGGATTTATTAAAGTTATATCTAACCCCCTCCAGTTCAATTAGTCTACCCTGGTGAATCAAATTTTCTTAAAATAACAAAAGTAATATAAAATGGGTCATCGGGTTGAAGAGATAAACAGTATATCCTGCTGTATTCATGTAATTTATTTCGGCAATTAAATACATCAACCATCTACGACAATAATAATAATTATTTAGTATGCAAAATCAGTCGCTAAAGAGGAGCTGCAAGAAAGTCTCTTAAGTCAACGACATTGCTTCCAGTGCAGTTTGTGTACTTTATTAGAAGTGTTGTAAGGCAGTAGTGCTTGTAGTAGCAGTAGTTATGGTCTTGTGATAATAGCAGTGATTGGGGTTTAACTTTTTACCTCGAAGATTCAGAGTGTTTGTCTGTTTGACCTAGCCAACATCAGACTACACTGTTCAGTTTACGACTTCTCCTTGATAGAACAGAGATTAATCAACACTATCTGACCTCTCCAGTTCGAAAAAAAAACACACACACACACTAAGAAAAAAACATCGTTTGGAGCTAACAAAAATTGTATTGGCTGTAGGGGAGACCTAATATTAAACAGGTAAACGGGTCTGAAACAGTCTTCACCATCTGATGATTTTTTCCCCCCTTAACTGAGGGGGACCTCTTGTGAGCGAGTTAAGTAATATAATGTGGTAGAACTTTAACGGTGTTGCAATGGCGTCAGTGAGTGCAGAGAGCGCAGTCAGATTGTACCTGTTCATGGTTGCATCTCATCATGTATTTAACATGCTAACGCCAGATGATTGTATTCAATAAATGGGAAGTATAGGAACTGAAACACTATTCATCTTCTCATGATCGTTTCTTCTTGTATATATTTATTTATTTATTTATTTATTTATCTTGGTTAGCTGATGCAAGAGTTTTATTCAGCTGAGTGTAAATATATGAGCCTCAGGCGTTAATCTCCTTACACAGTGATATTGGAAAAGTGTGTGTGTGTGTGTGTGTGTGTGTGTGTGTGTGCGCGCTCGCGCGCGCTTGAGTGCTTGCGTGCGTGCGTGATTGCGCTTACATTATCTTACAAATACAACTGAAAAAGTAGCACACGGGGGACTCAGAACCTGTTACATTACCATACACAAGTGACTGCCAATTTCGCAGTTAACTGAAACAATTTTTTATAGGGGGTATTAACTGTTTATTTATTACTTACTTATTGACAGGTGAAGATATTAAAGAAACTAGGAAAAAAGCCAGATTGATCTATTACTAAATGAAGGAAATACCTCCACAACAATATGACAAAATTCTGTTTTTTGTGATGTATGCAATTATAATTTGGATAATAAGAGAAATCAAGAATAATACTTTCTGCTTTAAAAATCATCATCATCATCATTGTCATCTTATTTTTCTCTAATAAATGGGGTGGATAGGTGGCAGTAGTAGGTACCATTGTACCATACAATGACGTGTAGCTGTTATTTTGGTAACTAGCCAATTAATTCCACACTCTTAGCTGGCCAGTTAACAACAGATACAAGCTTTGAAGACCCAAGCTGAGGTTTACTCAAATAGGCTTTAAGTCTTCATTCACATTAACCCCTAACCGCCGGCTGACATGTATAGACGTCACGATTTTGGGCGCAGAGCAACGCCGGTTGACGTGTATAGACGCAAGCATCTTCCCGCCACCCTATGAACTTTAACTTATCCTTACTCATCACCTGAAGACGTGGGGATACTTTCATTTGAAGAGGAAGCGTTGGTGAGTCTTATGAATCTTTAATTTTTTTCTCTAGCTGTTATAGTTTGGCAGATACTGTATTTGAGTTTCAAGTAAGGGTATTTTTTCCTATAACGGATATCTCCCGTAGGACGGAGCATGCAACATCGGAAAACCCCCGACGTGTAGGGGTTAAATTTCCAGAGTTCTGTCCATGGATACTGCAGTTATCCTCAGGGCTGGGGAAGGGTGAACACTACCCACATATTCCATGTGAGTCGTAAAAGCAACTAGGTGGGACTTGCTGGGTTTTCTCAAAAAAGTTACCCAAGGGAGTTTCCAGATGCCTTTAAGCATTCTCATTTGAAAAAAAAATTATTAAATATTTTCTAAGACTACGTATGAAATTATTTACTCATCATATGTCAGGTGCTCTTCCCAGGTGTATGTCAGTCAGTTACTTTGGATGTTGAGTATGATGCCAGGCAATATTACTATCATAGGGAGGTGCAGTGAGCTTGGATTCTATAAACCTGTTGGAGGGATTACAAACGTGATTAGAAAGGACAGTTTTACCTTGTACTACTTTCATTATCCTTCATTAGATTAATAACAGTCAGCTTTGTCATATTAAAGATTATTTCATGAATTTGCTAAATATTTTGTGGTAGAACTTGTTCTTGGTCATTTTCTTGCTTCAGTGCCTTAACTCTTGGATGCCTGGAAGCCACTAATAAACTGAATGGAAGCGTTTAGCTGTAGCAGGTTTAAATTACCTACTACTTATGATTTCTCACATCCTGAAAGGGTTCAGAAAGATAAATTAAACTTTCGTGTGCCTTCTCTCTAGCTTTTATCATTGGCGCCACATATTTTTGTCTGGCCCTGATAATCAGGTGAAAATATTGCTTTTGAAAGTTGCAGATCCAGTCAGAATTAAGAAAGAGAACCCAGTGACCAGAAGCAGATGTTGTGTTACCGGTTGTTCTAAGGTTTTGCTGAATCACTGAGAGCAGTCTGATTAGCCGCAGTATTCTGAACCATGAATAATGTTTATACTGTATTAGCTGGGACATCAGAGTAGCAGGAGAACTGGCTTGGATGCCTTCCTTTTGGAATTTAAATAATCTGTGAATCCCTGCAGAGCTTCCTCTAAAAGTACGAGTATATTAAAATGTAGCAAAATGATACAGGAGAGCAGAAGACAGCCGAGTTATTAAGTGTGCAACAGATATAATGTTCAGGATTTACAGGAATAATGACATGGTTAAACAGTAGCACTCATAATCGAAGACAGATGACCTGGATTGCAATATTTTTTTTTTTATGTGTCCGACTCTGGGCATAGGCTTTACAGCCTGCTATCAAGGCCCAGTCGTCCTCCTACATACCATACACCTCTACATGTCACCACTTCGGCGCTTAACACCCACCATCCATATTGAATACATGCTAGGGCTGTCTCATACAGGACTGGTGTATTGGTATTTAGCGGGGTTATTTTTACGACATGTCGGCGGGTCTTCTGGTAGATCAGTAAAGCCTGATTTAATGAAATTCAAATCCTTAAACTGTTCCCTGCACCAGCGAGGATTCGAACCTGGGTCCCACGGGACTGCAAGCCAACTCTCTACCGATCGAGCTACCGCCTCCCCAATATGCTATAGAACTTAATAAATACAGCCGTAAATGTCGTAGCAAATGCGGGGACATTTTGAAGAGAGCAAGCAACACACATACAAAACGGGTGAAAAGAACTGAAACAATGTACTTCAGCAGAAACTGTTTCAATATTATCACCAGTGTTGTACATTTCCCTGAAAAAACAGAATATACTTCTACTATCATAGAAAGCTTAATCAAGCGGAACAGCTATTAGTTTTACCACATATTCAGTACTGGTAATAGTAAAAGCACATATTCAGAATCAGCTGTGAGCTTCCAGCACCAGCATCAGCATGAACCGGTAATGAAGTATCATTAACAAAAATCATGAGGTTTCAACAATATCAGTACCAGGAAATGCACTAGCACTGAAACATTCTGAACAGATCGTTCTAAATATACAACTGCGTTATAACAAACAGTTAAAAAGCAGTTGGTTAATTGCTAACGTGAGTGAAGAGGAGTGTGACTTCAGGTACGTAGAGCCAATGTAGCTATATCGGAAATTTACACTGAACTGTTTGACAGAGAAGTTTATGGAAGCACGTGTAAATAAAAGGCAGTTTGCAGCACTTATGGATCTGGAAAAGATGCCGGCTCTGATATGTAGGCGCCATTGAGGGCAGTGCATAGAAGGCAACAGAGATTACACAAGGCCATCCAGAATTTGTCTGATGGAGCCAGACAACCGAACGAGTGAATGCTACGTTGACTGAGAAAGCTGAAAGAAAAGGGCTGTGTAATGTATTCGCGGCAGTTTAATGTCTTTATGGATGGTACACTGAGAAAAGTGCAAGCGTGAACGAATGAAAGACAAGAAGTGGTGCCAAAGCACAGCAGATGCGACCCCAGAAGTCATTTTAGTGCTGAAGTATAAACACAACAGGATATCTAGTCAAAGATGTCACATATCAAATTTGGAGTAAATCGGGTGGTGAAATTTAACGATTTTATGCCTATCTGAAATTTTTGGCCCAATCCACCTGATATTGACCCCCCTACCGCAAACTGAGGGGTGACCCCCCTGATGTAATGAGGCATGTTATTGGATGCAAATTTGAAAGATCCACCTTTGGGTTTGGGTTTCTTGTCGATATGACGAATGAGGAGTTATGGCGAAAAAAAATACTTTTTTTTTTTACTTTTTTTGCGCCTACCGCCTAGGCCTCGCCCCAAATTAGCCCAAAATTTAATCAGGTGATGAGAAGTTCATAGCCCATCATCCCTGTAATTTTATCCAAAATCGCACCAGTAGTTCTCGCATAAAGTTGTTAACAGAGAGACAGACTAACAAACGGAGGGACAAACAGAGTGAAAACAATACCTGTCCCCGAGCCCCTCCGGGGCGGGGAGGGTAATAAGTGATTCTGAGATATGGAGGTAGTCAGTGGAAGTTTAGTTAGTAAATGATGAAGTGTTGATGACAGATTAGGTACTGAAATTACAAAGTTTTCGCAGAAGAAATAGGAAAAGTACGTGAAAGACAAAATTTAAAATTAAGGTACGGGTGTTTAGGCACGGACAAGAATCGTGATGTGAAAGTGAAACAGTATGGACTCGGAGGCTGTGTGGAAGTATTTAAGTTGTGTTTTGGCCAGAGGTGGTAAAATTGAAAGGATATAGAACTGAATGAGAGTTACCAGGGGCTTTAAGGTCAGTAACAAGATTCAAGTATGTGAGCATGAGTATAGAACGTGTTACCTGACGGTATACTTGTTACAACTCTGACGTACTGTACAGCAGAAGCTTGGACATTGACTGAAAATTCAGTTCGAGTGGAAGAGCAGAAAAAGAGGATGCCTTTTGGTATACAAGTAGTGTAACATGTCGGGATGGATAGACGAATGGCATAAGATGATTATGGAACGCAGAAAGACCATAAAATTTTATTTTTTCGAGGTGGTTTGACCATATGGAGCGAATTCAGACTATGGGATTAATAAGAAGTGAGTTTGGAGTAGGGTGGCTGCAAGAAGAGGTACGCCAAGAAACAGATGAAAAGACAAGATAGTATAGTACATGAAGAAGTTTTGCGGTATATTGCCAATTAGAGACAGAAACGCCTCTAGGTTCATTCGTCTGAACAGTCCCTGACGGGATGCAACAATAGGTAATAGTTAACAGACCGACATCGTTTAAAAGATCATCATTTGCGACAACCTTTAAAGGATCATCATTTAAGCAAATCATCATAACCGGGGTAATCGAAATGTAAATTAGTAACTGGACTAAAACGTCCACCCTTATTAATATTTGATTTTCTGACTTTGACAGTAAAGTAAGCTTTTATGTTAGGAAGGCCTCCAACACCTGCATCAGGTAGAAGCACCTGCAGCAGCATGAGCTTGAGGGTGGTGTAGGCGAGGGTGGGAATGCGGTGAGTGGGAAGCAGCACCATCTGGCTGCTAAGGTGATCCTTGCTTGCAGCCCCGGACGATACCCACCCTCGGGCAGCCTCACTCTTTGTGTCCTTCCCAGATCTCACCACGCCTCAAGCTCTCGCCTCAAGCAATCTTCGTCTCGCTTCCTCTAAGGGCATGCCTAATACCGTGACTGTTGATATTTTAGTTGTTATTTTAGGATTTTTTTTTTTTAGCGTTTATGCCTATAATGAGGAAATGCATAGCGGTGTGTGTTGTTAGGAACAGGAAAATCCAAGGACTTCTGAAGAAAGCTAAAAAAAAAAAAAACGAGTTAACCGTGAGATGAAATAATATGACCTGGTTCCGCCGGCACTGAGGGGGCGGGTCAGATTCCACCTGTAAGGTAGGATGCTGTGGCAGTGATCAAGTCACGGTCGCGTTGTTATCGCTTCCTTTGTTCGAATTATGCACCATTAGTCTTACTGGATATTATCCCCTCTTTTAAAAGTTTCTTACTACTTAGTGGTATTCCATGATGGCGACAGCAATAACATTGCTAGTAAATGTCACATTTACGGTATTCAGACTATTGTCCATAGAACGAAACAGAAAAATAGCAGACATAGATGTCAATCGATGTGTTAGAGTATTTAGTGTCCTGTAATTAATTAAGCAGTTTTCTCCTGTAATTAGTTATGATTGAAATAATATGCCACTTATCGTCTTCATTTTCGTTATCATTGCCACCCTCCCATTTGTACACATGACCGCCAGTATGCTTAAACGTAATGGGAATGTGCAGGCCTGGTTCTCCAGGAGGCGCTCAGTGATCACGTCCTGCTCGGTCAGTCTTTCTTTGTTCTCAGCCGGCCTCCTCCCCCACCCTGTGTTTGTCTCTGTCACGCCCCGAGTGTCTGCCCCCTTCCACCTCCTCGATCACCACCCCCACTGCTTGTTTTGCTCTTTCTCCGTTTCTCCTCAACTTCTTAGCCCCGTTCTCCATTCATGCACTCCCCTCTCCCTCTTTCCTTGCTCGTTTTACTCTCTCTCTCTCTCTCTCTCTCTCTCTCTCTCTCTCTCTCTCTCTCTCTCTCTCTCTCTCTCTCTCTCTCTCCCACCCAGCCGTCATTCACCTCCTGACTTGCTCTCTCCATTTCCCGTCAAGTTCTTTACGACTCAATCTCCATTCACCACTTCTGCCTCAGTTTCCACATTTGCTTTCCATCCATTTCTACCGCTGTCTCACCTCAGTCAACATCGCATCTCATTTACCAATTCCATCTCAGTTCCTTGACCATTTCGGCTTCCCTTTGTGCCTCAGCCTCTCTTCCCATCTATCCCCCTCTTTTTACCACTACCTCGCTCCCTTCTCCTGTCCCCTTCCATACTTCTTCCCTTTCCTTCTTCCCATCCATACTTCTTCCCTCTCCTACTTCCCATCCATATTCCTCTCCTTTCCTTCTTTCCATCCATACTTTCTCCCTTTTCCTCTTCCCATCCACCCTTCTTGCCGTTCCCTCTTCCCGTCTATATTCCCTTTCCATCCATACTACTTCTCTTTCATTCTTCCCTCTTATCATTCCCTTTCCTTCTTCCCACCCTTAATCCTTCCTTTTTTCTCATCCGTACTTCTTCCCTTCCCTTCCCTTTTTCCCCTCCCAGCTCCTTCCCTTCCCACTTCTCTCTGCTCCTTCCCTTCCCCCCTCTCCCCTCCATCGTGACATTCGAGAAATGCCCGGCTGACTTGAGAAAACTTCCATCTCTCTCCCACGGCTCGCCCCTTCACGGTTCCTAGTATCAACACCCTTTCGCCGCTTTTCCTGTTAACCATTTCAGTTCGAGTACCCCGTTTTTATATTATTCTTGCTACCACCAGATGATGTATGCAGCTTAATCGAACTGCAGAGGTTACACACTGCCTTGTCTGACCTTTTCAAGCATAAAGGGCCATCGTAACTCGACTAAAATCGTCTGGTAGTGATCCGAGTAAATTGAAAAGCAAGTTATTGTAGTGAAGGAGGTAATTTACATACTTCAGTTGTACGAGCAAATATTGCTTGAAGTACTAATTTGTCTTCGCTATCTTCAAAGCCAAATGTTTTGCGAGTTAAATGCATTGAAACGCTGTACAAATTTAACAAAACTACTCGACAAAAAAATAATTAAATAAATAAATCCGGGTTCAACTCTAAGGATTTCTTTAATGGCAGTCTTCGTTGAGTGTGCGGCGTTTTTTTCTTTTTTCTTTGAGCCTTCATACATGTCTTTCATCCTGTTTCCAATCTTTTTTTTTTCTCTCTTTTTTCAGTCATGTCAGTCCTCGTAGTTGGATCTTTCGTGGTTTTCACTGTGGCATTCCTACTCCACTCTGCTACAGATGTCTGATTTCACCTTATCTACCCATGACACTTCACCAAGTGCTTTTCTCTTATTGTACGTTTTTATATGTCCCTATACACTTGTTTTCTTCACTCTGTGTGATCCCACTTTGCTCATTACCTTTTCATTCTCTTTTGTTTAACTCTCTCTTGATCGAGACAACTCTAGTAGTCTATTACAGCTAGCGCTACATGATTTTATTCAGCTCAGAGGGATTCTCAGGAGACAGCGTTAATACCGGTACCACTGAGCCTCTCGACCGGAACAACTCGTGTATTTTGTTTCAGCTAACGTTAGACGGTTATATTCGACTTGGACTGAGCATAAGATGATAATGTTATTTCTGGTACCATTGACTTTCTTATGACTGGGACAACTCTTCCGCACACGTTATACGATTGTATTCAGCTGGATTTAGTAACTGATGCCGGAGAAAATGCACATATCTTCCCTTTCACATTTCTCTCTATCATTATCTTGTATTTAGTCTACTCTAATTTGTTTAAAAGAAATAAGTAATAACGTCTTTTATCATTCTCACCTACTGCCTGAGAGTCATTTAATACTCCTTGATTCATCATCTTTCGTTACACCTCGATCCTGCCTCGTATTAATTTTACGTGCATTAAACCGAGGGCAAGACCGTGCCCTCCTCACAGTCCTCCATTCATAATTTTCTCGCCCCCACAGTGTAAATATGGTGCATTTCGATTTTTTTTTTTCGGTCTGTGTTCGTCCTTTGCCTAAAAGAGATTATTTTCATGATAATGATGGTGATGATGATATTTTTCATATTGTTACCGTATTATTATTATTATTGTTATGGATAAATGTAGGACACTGATAATGATCATGATGATGTGGCGACTGTCTCGTTTGCGCAGGGGAGTGAATAAGGTGGAGGAGAGGGGGGGAGGGTGATTGCTCGGGATATCCCACATCATAGATAATGTTTGTAATGAGGGTCACAGAAAGTTCCTGACTGATCGGAGTAACGTGGGGTTTGTTTTAATTATAGTTTTGAAATAACTCCTTATGATTTTTTTTTAAAGCAAATAACTTATAGATCAATGGTTCTAGTGTAGGATCTGGAAAGGCACTGGGTATTTTCCCTTTTTGTTATCTTCAGGGCTAAAAAAAAAAGTCATTTCGGTCAAAATTCAATCTCCTCTTATCCCTCTGAACAGCAATTCACTTTGTCATAGATTTATGGTAATTTTATTGTTTTCAGTCTATGCTGCCGGACTGTCTTTAACGGTCTCCTGTACTCTTTTTCATCTTGGTCAAACCAGTTACGGAATTCGGATTTTCATTCCAGCGTCCGAGTATCAGGAATACAGTTTCTTCTCCACCCATGACGTTGGTGTGGTCTTGTACAGATACTCGTGTCTGACATTAGTTGTCTCCTTGTCCGGAATATCACGTCCCTGAATAGGCTTTTTGCCGTGTTGTGATCCAAGCCATTTGTGAGTGGAGATCAACAATCGGATTTCTTTTCAGGATTTCACATGAGGAAAACAAGAACCTGATGTAGACATATGACTAAGTTTAAAGTACGTTGGGAAGGATACTCGGTTTAAACCTTTTTTTTTTCTTTTTTTTCATTTTAAGAAACTGTATTTTTCAGTGAAAGCTAATCACATTAAATGTACTGATATGGTTTGGATTAATGGTGTGCTTTTTTTTGTTTCGCTCTAGATCTGTATATTTTTCTAACTGCCCTTCCCTTAATGTCGATTTGAAGTCATTATATTTTTTGTTCTTGAGTTATGTGAAAGTAGGTGCTGTTTGTCTCCATCAGTATGTAAAACATGAAAAATACCATACTGCACAATATTTAATTTGAAAAGACACCTTTATGTGTTTTGTTACGAAGTAAACAACACGTGGCTTCAGTGCTTCGGGTTTTCTGCTGATATTAATGCAAGTCGATGATGTGGTCAGTGAGGGACGGCTGTGGTGGAGTATTAATTTTTATCCGCTGCTACTCGGCACTTTCACTGAGTATCAGGTGAACGGTCTAGTGGAATGCGTAACTTGTATTGTAACACGCTTTGGTACAAACTCATATGTTATACTGTAGTATCATTTACATAAATCGCAACAGATCCTTCCCGTTAAAATCGCTTTCAGAATAGGTCTTAAATTCTGTTGTGTACAAAGGTGTATAAAGGAATTCTTATGTGCAAGTGTCCTGCCATTTCTCGTGCTGCGAGTGGAACCGAACCGTAACTAACTCAGGCAGGGAAGTTTTTTTTTTTCGGTTTGTAGTACGGTCATTTCTGAGGTCGGAGAATTTCTTGTCCTCTTGTAATCATCAGGCGTTGTAGTCTCTAAATTTTGAGACATCTTCTCCACTACAGTAGTAGTCTGTAACTCACAAACGTTGGACAGACGTGTCTTCACAAGGCGGTCTGTATTCTTTTCTAGAAATACGTTATACTGTATTCTTTTTGTAATCCGAGCTTCGCGTTTTCCCCATCTGTTTCCCTCCCTTCTGTGCATTACCCATCCTTTCATTTTCCGTTTATCCGTTCCTTTCGTTCAATCCTTTCTCTTATTTCACAAGCAAAACATTATTTTCCAACTTTTCTACTCTGTCCGCGTCCTCTCTAAACATTACGGTTAGAGGTCCCTCATCAACGGGAAAAAAAAAAAAAATCGTCCGACGTTTGCCCCCCCAAAAAAAAAATGTTCTCTAAATGAATGGGTTAATGGAGACTGCTTCTAATTCCTTCAGAGAAGTTTCTCCTCATTAGCTTTGTTTGGCGACAGCCAAAGTAAAATACGCAAGACACTTGGTTGTCTGCTGGTAAAATACATGAGAGGAACGATCTGGTCCTGCGCCCAAGATTCGAACCTCCAATGGATGACAGGTTTTTCATTTATGTAAACGCTACTAGAGGCGTAGGTTGATCTCCTACCCATAACTATTCGGGAGTGCGATAGTCCGTTCTGGAACCCATTTGCTGTGTTGGACGGTAATACGGAATTGTATGTTTCCCCTTGGTTAGCTCTCATTCCTAATACCAACATCATCCTTATCTTTTGTTTTGAACGTTTGTAAAAATTCACTTGCAGTCCACTTTAGCCTACATATACTATCCAGGTGCAGCAGTATCACCATCTTCATCATCATGAACTTTTTCCGCGCCTAAAGATAGGGTAAAATTGATTAACTAACAATCTTTCATTCATACTGAGGAAGGCAGAGTATCTCTCTCTCTCTCTCTCTCTCTCTCTCTCTCTCTTCCTCCCTCTCCCCCTTCTTCCCCCCCCTCCCCTCTCTCTTCTTCTCCTCACCTCCTCTCACTTTCNCTCTCTCTCTCTCTCTCTCTCTCTCTCTCTCTCTCTCTCTCTCAATAATACACTTGTCTCTGGTATTACACTAATAAGTTGTTTCCGAGTTCCAGCAGTTTATCTGTCCATATTCCAACTTAGGGCTGGTGCCAACATACCATATAACAGCAATAACATTTTCACTGTGCTAAATTCGTATAAAAGTCCAGATCCGTAAGATAACACCAGAGCACTACCTGGATCGTGAAACATAATGAAAGAAAACATAAAGAACATGGAAGAGGACAGGAGCCATTACAGGAAGAAAAACGAGACACACGGAAATTAGTTGGTGTGTGGAGAGTGGTCGTAACGAGGTGTGGGCAGTGGGTGTAGGGGGAACGTGGAGTGGCTATGGTGGTAGAACAGAAGTTGGCCGTAAAGGAGTGCAGAGGAAAGGTGAGATATGGAGAAATACAGTAGTGTGTAGAAGATGTGGAAAGTAAGTGGAATAACCTGTGGAAGACGGATGCATTACTATGTGCAGAGAGGACGCAATACCTTTGTGGATGAGCTGTTTATTGAGATGTGCAAATTTAGTATAGTGAGTTGTGGTGGGTAGGTACCGTGAAGTGTGGAGGAAAGGTGTAGAGAAGTCTTGAGAACGGGTGTAGTGAGGTGTAGAGTGAAAGTAGTGGAGTGTGGAAAGCAGGTGTAGACGAAACTCGGCCAGGTTGTTAAACATATCCAATTTTCGCACCTGCCTCTCGTGTACCCTGTAATTACAGGCTTTTGCCAGGTAAGAAGGCAAGAGAAAGGAAAGCTGCGGCGAAGGAAATATATCGAGAGATGAGAGAAGGTGTTGGAGGAATGGAGAGAGAAGGAAGGAAGGAAGAAAAAGGAGAAAAGGTGATTGCATTGGTTGGAAGAGGAACTTAGACGGTAGAGTGGAAAAGGAGACGTCGGCAGAAACACGGAGGTAGCTGGTGAAATAATTTCTACGTAAAACTTAAAGGAAAAATGGGAAGGAGAGAATGATAGAAAATTTTAAAAGAGTTCAATTGATCAAATCAAGTACCGACTACCAGCAAAAGCTCGAAAACTCCAAATGGCAATTAATGTTTATTCTTGTACGTACTAACACAATGTTATCCGTGTTGTATCATACTGCTTATTCTTCCAA
This sequence comes from Birgus latro, assembly GCA_018397915.1. Taxonomy (NCBI): domain Eukaryota; kingdom Metazoa; phylum Arthropoda; class Malacostraca; order Decapoda; family Coenobitidae; genus Birgus; species Birgus latro. The sequence continues at coordinate 13,884 of JAGKTI010023833.1, forward strand.
GTACAATTAGCTTTTAAATTTCAAAATTGTAGGATGGCTGTAGGCAGCCTTTGACTAGACATGGTCTGCAGCAGAATACCTGTTGAAATACGAGTTACTTGTGACCACTTTTGTCCGAAGGTAATATAATGCAGACGCAAAGCTGAGAAACCCCATTCATACTGTTGATGCTGTTGCTGAGTTACCTCAGTCTGTCTGGCCGCCGAGCAGACCCATCACTCGCAGGTAAGCATTTGCCGCTGCTGGACCATCCAGTGCAGTGAACCGATGTTCCCTATCGGCAGACAGCTGCTCACCACATCAAGGCGCGGGGATAAGTGTGGAGGTTTGGTTCCCGGATGGAATCCACACTGGCGTCTCCACGGATTTAACAGGGGCACCATAGTAGGCTCCACAGCACCCCATTATTTGGTTATATGGTTACCACACAGCGTTGTAAATGGTTTCCTGGGTTGCAGAAAACCATTAGGCTTGTCACTCAGTGCAGACTGTAGACCAACCTGAAGTGGAAAGAAGATAAAAGATGACAGGAAAGATGGGAGAAATAGGAAAGTAGAGAGCAGACACAGCAAAGAATGATATGGGGGAAGGAAGAAGTAGGCAGCACTGCATCAGATGAGTGGATGATAGTCGCCATCACCTACCACCAGTTCATTTAAGTTTGGAAGGGAAATGTAGTTGCAGTGTTACAGACGACCAGTCTACACTTGCTATGGTTACAAATGAACATATAAAGAAAATTACCC